>WMED01000558.1:0-33663 GCA_019650415.1 Pipa parva
AGCGAACACTGGGAAGTAGAGAATAGACGCAAATTCACACCTTAACGCGACAATTCGGACATTGCTGAATTACCCCCTGAATCAAAAGGAAAAATTATTCTACTGCTTTGCTTTCATTTTCAATGCTTTCTGATGCAAACTTGTTTCTTTTCCCTGTATTTACTTTCTTTCCAAGTAGTCTCCGATAGATGATTTATGAGGGAAAATAAAAATATGAAAGAATTTAGTCAATGCAGGGAGGATGAAATTATACTGCACAGCGTTATCACTGACAACTTGTGGCAAAATAAAAAAGAAATGACAGTGGTAAAATATATATTGATTGATAACTTACCCAAAGGTGAAGATTCCAACAACAGCATTATATATTTATATATTTACACAGCTGCAAATTGGTCAATAAAAGGGCAGCAAGAAAGTAACATGGCACACACTGAACAGACTATAGAAATCAGATCAAATCTCGGGGGGGGGGGGGTTATTCATCAAAGTCCTAATTCGCCTTGCATAGTATCTCCGCATCTGTTCACGTCAATACGATTAGGAAGTTGCAATTTCACTTCTCCTTATTCATGAAGCAGCGGAGAGTGACAGATGCCTTCTCATGCGTTGTGCGTCGTAGTCAGTCGCACAATAGTAGGATGAGAAGTCATGACAGAATTCTTCCAGTGAAGGGCAATGGAGTCAGTCTCATCATATCCCACTAACCATAAATAAATGAAAAATACTTATTTTTATATGTCACCTTGTACCTAGTTCATGTTTAGTAGAAGATTAATTTAGTTGCAATCACCATTGTTACTTTTGAATAAATAGTTGCCTTACGCAATACTGGAGCCCTGCCATCAAACCCCTTAATTCACCATTCTTTTGTGGGAAGGCAAGCAGGTGAATTTGGAGAAGTACACTCTGCAGAATCCACCCCTTTGATAGACTCCATTGCATGCTGAAGAGCCGAATTACCTGTGCACGCGCACGCAAATTGATCCAAAGGGCTCTGTAAGTCCGCAACTGTTGTAAGCGTCAGACTTGGTCACGAATTTATCACATCGCAGAGATTGTTGAATAAGCAGAGTTGGAGAAGTCCCAAATAGACGTGAATACGGACATTTACGTGACAGTTCGGACTTTGATGAATAACCCCATCAGTCTCCTTCCCCATTATCCTCCATGACTTCCATGCACATGAGGGTCTAGTGTGTAAAACCATTTATGGAATGATCCATAATGAGGACTGTGTAATAGCAACATAATGACTAAACACACTGAATTTATTGGGTCATTGATAGTGGAAATCACTTGTCAATTGATGGTGACATGCCAACTAAAGCAATGGTTTCACTGAAATTACCCATATTCATGGACACTATCATCATATATTCAATTAAGCACAAGCCTTCTTAAAGGGTACTTCCATATTATTTGTGACATAGATAGCAATTCCAAACAATACTAAACTCATGCTCACTGGAATGTAAGCAAACACATGTAAATCCTTTTTGACCCTCTGGCCAACAGTGCACCCAGAAGCACTGGTTTATTAGCACAGCCTGACATTCAGATGTACAATTTACAGACATGCCATTTTATTGTCTTGTTGGGTCTTGTCTGTGCAGAAAATGAATTAATAGGTTAGAGGTATGGCTTGGGAGACACCAATATAAAATTAAAAGAAATCTACTCGTGTATATAATTGTCTGTGGCTTCTTTCCCATATTTATTTGGCATGCACATAAATTAATTGTGACATGGATCATGGGTGACAATGTCACAGCATATATATATATATATATATATATATATATATATATATATATATATATATATATATATATATATATATATATATATATATATATGTATATAATGAGTACTGCAACACTTGGTGATACTTTTTCTATTGGACTATAGATAGACAAGCTTTAAACTTACTGTTAGCCCAATAAAAGAAGGTATCCCCGAGTATTACTTTGTTTTTGCATCTGTTGACTAACACAAAAACTGTACTGTATACTACCTTATTTACATATACAGTATATATATATAATTACCTTCTGTCCATTTAGTTGTACATGCATCATGTTGTTAGACTTTGGGTAGCATTTCCTGCTAAATGAGTTGTAGTTTTAGTGCTAGACAGAGGAATGCAAGGCAGGAAAGGCATTTTGTTACATCCCTGCTCCCTGGGAAGATACTTATAGACTCTAAATAGGATTTACCTGCATTGGACCTCTTGTAGTTTTAATGTTAGAAAAATAAATGTCAGGCAGGAAAGATGTTTTGCTACTTCCTTGCTCACTGGGAAGTTTGTTATTCTTATCAGTAGTCTAAGCTGTGCCCCTTCATTTCCACACGGGAATGTAGAATAGCCCATCCGTAAAACAAAGCCTCCCCGTGGTTTTGAGAAGCTATGGTTTCTGTCTTGTTTTTGTTAAATGTTTTCTTTCAACGTTCCGCCTCTTTAACATTTGATTTTGTTGTCCCGTTAACAGTAAATAGTCTCAGTAGGAGCCCCGACATCAATGGGAGAAGAGTAAAGTGTGCCTTGCCCATCTCTATTCTGCTTCTAGGCGTTTTTGGTACATCTCGTCTGAAAACTGGTTTAAATCTCTGTTGTACTCTAAGCATTCCCTGTAGGGCAAGTAAAATCAACCTTGGTTCCAAAGCTAAGGTAGAAGCAACAATTACTTCATAAGTTAAACAGAAGGGATTATGTACAATACTTCTTGCACATACAAAAAATGACTACCCTTGCTGTCTCTTTGTGGCAACAGTATTTGTATAACATGTTGTGCACCTGTTTCCCCTCTAGGTGTGTAGTGAATAGCGGCTTGTGTCCGTGTGAATTATTGTCGCCTCTAAGGTGTGAAGCGAATAGTCCCAACTAAGGTCAGTGGCTGCAATGCACATTCCAAAGCATAATGCTGTGAAATACCATACATGACATCATATAAAACATTCCAGCAATTTCCAGAAAATGGAATGCCTCAGCTGTCTGCTTTCAAATATACACTGTGTTGTGCACTTCATTTCTGTCAATGCTTTGGAGGTTAGCTGTGTATATATAATAAATATTAATGTTTCTGTGCCTTGTACTTTAGCTTTTCCATTGTTCCATGAAATTAGAAATAAGGGAGCTTTCATTAAAAAATAAAGGGTCTAATTTGTATATGGATGATATATTCATCAATAAGTAAAAATCACATTTTTACCCTGTATTTTTCTTTACTCGTTCTTGCTGTATTTACTGCAAACGTTTTCATTCTTCTCATTTTTATTACGAGTCATTTTTGCAGCCGTCAGATTTATAAACACATTTATAGCAACCACACAACGTTGGCTGGGATTTGTTTGCCATTTTATTTGTTGCACTTTTAATTCTATTTCGACCTAAAAAGCCCCCCAGGAATAAATATTATCCAGAGGGTCAGAAGTTTATTCCTAAAGTTCCAAACAGCTGAGTACAGGTCCGAATTTGCACCCGTTTACTTCTCTTCCAGCTTCTCCTATTCATCAAACGATGCAATGTGGTGAATTTGAATATTTGATGATTGCGGACATATGGAGCTCTTCACGCTGCTCTGTGCACGCCACCTTCACCTATTCACCAACTGTCGGAGCGTGTTGAAATGGTGGATTTGGCAAAGTGTATTTCTCTGAATTTGCCATTTTGACTTCGCCAGATCAAAATGAGAAGTAGGTGGTTGATGGGGCTCAGGTATATAGTAAGGTGACTGTTCACTCAAAAAACAAGCAAACAAAATATACGGATCTAGTGACAACATAAAATATGGAATATGTGACATAGAAAATGATGTAATAATCACTTGATACAGTTAAAATGATATTGTAAAGATAACATCACTAAGCAGCTACTCCTGTTTGACTGATTTCACCACACTAATGCATGAAATAATATCTGATGCTGTTTGCTCCTTCAGCAAGAGAATCCACCCCTTAGTGAATAGTCATTCAATCTGTTTCTTACATGTTTCACCCTTGTTGTTTCCATATTTTAACATGTTGCATATTTATCAGGATATTTCTTTATTCTTGCTGAGGAGCAAAGCTAAAGCCTGTTGCAAGATAATCACCAGGACTTCCTACCCCTACAGCACTGCTCCCCCCTTTATCCACTACCCTCTCTTGGTACAGAAGCTGTGAGGCTGGCAGTGGTCACAGAGTAATGAGGCACCCTGGGAGCCAGGCATCGCTGCCACCTCTATCGTTATGCCCCTGTTGCTAGCAGTATGCCCCCAGTTTTCAGTTTAATCCCATCACCTGTATCATTATTGCTTTCACAGTCATTTTTGCAATTTGAAGGCTTTTACTGCTCCTTGGGGAATATCTATAAAAGGTAGGAAGGTCTGTCTTCCCATGCTTGATTTATTTTGCCTGAATTTTCTTTTTCATTTTCAAGTATTCATTAAAAAAATCAGGGTAAAATGGTATTTTTTTTGTCATGCCACTTGTCACTTTTTTTCCTAAATCCTGTGGCTGCTATTTTTGCACATCAACGCTATTTTTCAGACTTCTATGACGGTGAGTGTTACATTACCTGTTGTCAAAGATGTGTAATTCGCATCAGCTTGTGCATTTGTGGTTTATTAGGGGATTTAAAGTCACAAGCTAACCTCACACTGAAATGAAGGACTCCAGCAACTCAGCAAGCTTAAGATCCTCCTCTAAGCCCCACTTGTACAGTGTGTGTGTGTGTGTGTGTGTGTGTGTGTGTGTGTGTGTGGGGGGGGGGGGGGGGGGGTCTTCTTTTCAGTGCTCATAAGAACTCAGCCAACTGCAGGGAAAGCCCTTTCCTGTCTCATAGGGCAAATTTAGCCAAGCACAGGCTGGCTGGCATTTAGCATGCCCTCTAACAGGGGCAATGATGCATACATTACATAAACTGGTAAATTGATGGACAGTACTACATTAAATGGGAACATCAAAATACTTGAAATACTAAGATGAAATTGTGTCAAAAAGCTATAGCAATTTTACTGGTGAATTTATTATCTATTTATAACTCAGAAAATAACTTTATCCCCTATTTAAAAAAGGCTCTATATATACCCTGTAGGTAAGGATTGCTTGTTAAACCTAAATTCATTATCTCCGATTTGAAAATATTCACATGGACTACTAGTCCCAGCATCCTTTGATAGCCATCAGCTCACAGTGGATACTGTTAATATCTTGAATGCACCAAATGGGACATTCCTTGTGGGATCCAAGACATCAATAGTCTTTTGTACATAGCCAGTCTAATTATAAAAGGATTGAGTTAGTAGACAGAGCAAATATTATAACACCCTCCTGTACAATGCAACAGACAACACATGTTAAACTGACAGACTGCCGTCATAAGCAAACAGATTCTTGGCCTCCCTGGTATTGGAATACACAATTGTCCAACAATAATCTTCAAACTGGCCTATAAAATGTTCTGTAGGATTCTAAATAGTTCATCCATATCTTTACCCTAGACTTTCTGTTCCCACTAACACTGGACCATATTTACTAATTCCCATCCTTGAGCACACGTCGATCATCTTGTCTGCATATAAGTTTTCTTGTTTTACTTGCTTATAAGCACAATATATGTATTTCATTGTAAGATTTATATATATATATGTGTGTGTGTGTGTGTGAGACTGTTTTTGATCTAACAGTATCAGTGCCACATTTAATTCTCATAAGCTTATAGGCACAGAATGTTTGGTGTGCAAATACTGACTAAATCATAGAGGGCAGTGAAGTGGTTTGTCTCTGTGGCCTACAGTTTAATGAAAAGTGAAACCAAAATGTCAGGTTCAACATTTGAATACTTCATAGTTAGAACTTATGCCACCTGCCAATGTCCCTGACTGAGAAATATAAAGGGACATGTCTCTTGTACCTATAGGTGAATCTGTTACTGAACAGTAGCTGAAAGGTGTTAGGCATTCCTGACCTGGTGAAACAGTCATGAGGTATAAATTGCTAAATGTGCTTAATATCAAGTATTTTTAGCCCAATGCAAACACATTCTTCATTTGTTTGGATTCCTTTATTGTATGAACCATGTGACATAATTTATCATCTACTGTATGTACAATATATAGTTTGGAAAGTAGATATAATTCACCTATTTTATCATAAAGTTTGTCTGAGTTAAGACATTTTTCAAAGGCAAATTGAGACAGAGAACAATAATATAGGGACAATGTTTTGTACTGCTGGGACATCATGGGAATAGCTCCCTCAGAAAGAAGTAGGTGGTCAATAGCTCTCTGCTCACCTGTAAGTTTCTGATTGGTTACTCAGAATTGTCAACTCTTTCAGCTAAATGTTTGCCTTCAGATTCTAAAATTAGGATAGAGAAGTTGCTGTGATAAAATAACTGGCTGTAATTTTCAAACCATGGAAAATAGTAAATAATAAATACTGCGATTATTTACTCAACAGTCACATTAAATAACTGGCAGTGGCTAAACTGTTCAGATTGTGTCACTTTAACACAACTAATTTTTTGGTCATTAATTAAAGGAACACTAACAGAGATAAAGTAAATTGCTGGTTGTTTACCAGGATTTTCTCCATGGAATAGTAATTGTACTTTATTCAGGTAACCTAAGTATATTATATTGGTATGCCACAAGAATAATCCGATCACAAAGTGTTAAATGATAAAGCTAGCCTGGCTACATCTGTATGTCATTGTATTCTGGCACAATCTTGGGGAAATTGAAGACTCTGTTTAGTTAAACCAGGGCCAATGTTAAAAGAATTAGCACTGACAGATCTATTCAACCCATTTTAACAAATAGCAGGCATGCCTAACCGAATTCCCAAAACACACGGCTGAAGTCCAATCACTAGAACAGTCATCAAGAATTAAACCAAAAAATAAAAGCTTGGGATTCACGAATAGGGCCCTTTTCTGCTAGTTTTTGCAGATGAAACATCCAATATTTAACCATATCGCCTATTTGTAAAGCTGTTCGAATCCAAGTTTATTACTTAAATACGTTGGCCTGCTTTTGGGAAAATGCATTATTCTCTGTGGAGTTGGTCCTGTCACGTAGTCACAGCTGAAATAGTTTTCCCTTTTAAAATGGATTTCCATATTGTTCTGAAATGGAAGATGAACCTTATAGAAAAACACTGCTAAGTCTGTCCCTGTCAATTGATCAATATTTTTCAATAATGTTTATTTTTATGAAGAGGAAAATTTTCAAAAATGTATAAATCAGGGGAATTGAAAAATATAGGATAATGAACAATAGCAGCAAAACAGATTAAAACTAATTAAAAAAAGTAGAAATCGTCTTAGTAAATATGCTCCCAAGTACAAATTTTGATACAGAGGATTGCTATTAAGACTTTAAAAGGGGGTTATTCATTAAAGTGTAAGTAAAGTTATTGACCAAACTATACATATACAGTATATTATATTTATAATGTTTTTCAGTTCTCACCTCTTAATCCTGCAGTCTGTCTCCCCTGCATTTCTGTGTACTTGCTTCCTGTATAGTGCCGAGAAGCCCCACCCCTAATGAGGTCACACAATGACTCATTCTGCTAGTTCATGTTTAGAAATCTGATACTTTCCTTTCACTGCTACAATGCTGCAGCTCTGAATTCTGACTAGGAAGGAGACGGTTTTTAAGACAGAGAATGTGAGAGGGGTGGGAGTGTGGCCTCATACTCTAGAGGAAGGAGGAATATTTTACAGAGGGATAACAAGTGCTGCAGAGTGAAAAGGTGAGTGAGGATTTCATTATTTGTTTTTCCACTTTACAATACTTTTATGGGGCAGTCTTTATAAATAGGGTTTACTTACACTTTAAAGTACAAACTGTCATGTAAATGCTCGTATTCACGTCCTTTCATGGCTTCTCCAACCCCGCTTATTCAACAAACTCTATGATGTGACAAATTTGTGACCAATTCTGATGCTTACGCCAGTCACGAACTTTCAGAGTTCTTCTCTTCACCTTGCATGTGCGTGCAAAGGTAATTAGGTTATCCAGCATGCGAAGGAGTCTGTCTAACAAGCGGATTCTGCAGGGCATACCACTGATATATCACCTGTTTGACTTCACCACAAAAGAGTGGTGAATTGAGGGTTGATGGCAGGGCTCCAGTGTTGCGTAAAGCGACTATTCATTCAAAATTAGCAATGGCGACTGCAACTAAATTAGTCTATTACTAAACATGAAATAGGCACATGGTGACATATAAAAATAAGTATTTTTCACTTATATGTAATTAGTGGGATATGCTGAGACTGACATCACTACACTTTACTTGTTGAATTTGCTTCACTCCGCATGACTTTTCATTGCTAAGCATGCAACCGCATCTGATGCTGTCCGCTGCTCCATGAATAAGTAGAAGAAAATTTGCGTCTTCTTAATTGTCTTGAAGTGAACAGACACGGAGTCACTATGCAAGGCGAATTCGGACTTTAATGAATGACCTCTTTGTCATCAAGTAGAGCTTTATGGGAGAAAATCCTATTCCATTCCAGTAAAATTGTATAATCACCATTTATCATGTCTTTTTAATTATCTCATACTAAAACATACTTAAAGCAAGACTAATATGTGTACATAGAACTCCTGTTCCCCTTTGTCTGTTAACAGAGTGCAGTGAAAGTGCAGTGGGGAGTATAACCTCCAGCTGAAATGAATTCTGCAGTTTATTCCACCACTTCACAACTACAATAGGCTGCATAAACATCTGCAGCTCTTGGTAGAACATATTAAACAGAATCTGAACTTCAGTTATAATAGATGCTTTGATGCACTGCTGCTTGTTCAGACAAGATTCTTATTTTTGTTTGGTTAGGTTTGGGTTAGGAAATAATAATGTTTTTTCCCACAAAACTCTTTCCATCTTATTTTTCAATTAAAAAATAAAAGAAATCTGATTTTATTTGACCTTGGCAGATGGCCTGTAGGTCAGGGCGACAATAACTAATTTGAGCAGTGGAAGATTTGTACAAAATTGTTTTTTTTTTCTGGGAATCCCTAAAAATCAGATTGTGTCAGTTCAAATAGTGTAGACAGAGCTTTAAACAGAACTGAGATCTACTGGTGATCAAAAATGTTAATATTAATCAAATTGGGGATCATCACCTGTACAGTCTCACAGAGTGACTGCCTGTCTGTTTGTCTGTCTGTCTGTAAGTTAAAACTGTTTCAAACCTCTTTCTGAAACCTGAGGCTAAAGGGGGTTATTCACTAAAGTCCGAACTGTTGCGTATAGGTGTGAATTCGCCAGATAAAGACAGTCGCAATAGGCTGCTACTGTCACAGTCGCGTTTTTATAATGAGAATATTGTCGCAATCGCGATTTTATTATGGGAAAATTGTTGCAATCTTAACTTTAAAAAATTGTCGCAACTTTAAAATGGGGAAATTGTAGCGGATTTGCTTTGGGAATCTGCTGTTTGCGAATTCGCACCTTAGTGAATAACCCCAGAAGTTTTAGAATTTTTAACACATTATTTTGTGATAGAGTTTATTGAGCCAGTTTATGATTCTATGTGGACTATTTATCAAATGGGTAAAATACTGTCCAAAAGAAATGATAATCAGATTGCGCACACTTATTGGCAAAAGTCCGAATTGTTATGTAAAGGTGTGAATTTGCCAGCTAAATACAATTGCAAAAGATTGCTACTGTTACGGTCGTGTTTTATCATAATAATATTGTTACAATTGCAACTTTACTATGGAAACATTGTCACAGTCTCAACTTTATGCTATTCTGTATAATGACAAGAGTGCGCTTCCACTTCTCAGTTTTGGAGTAAAATGCTTTCCAGTGCATTAAGGGCAGTGGTTCTCAGCCTTTTTGAGACCGCGACCCCCGCTGACATCAATGCGCCGACATCACCACGCCGCACGTGATGATGTTTCGGCCGAACGTCATCACGTACGCGCATCACATGGTGACGTTCAGCCGAAACCCTTATAAGAAGGGTTCCTGCGGGTTCTTCCAGGTGTCAGCGCGGTTCTCGACCCCAGTGGGATGGCCTCGCAACCCCCGCCGGGGTCGCGACCCACAGGTTGAGAACTGCTGATTTAGGGGATTATTTATCATGCTGCACTCTGATAGTCATGAATTCTCTACTCCTTATTCACTAAACAGAGGATACCCATAGTGTAGAACCAAAGGGCATCAGTTGCCATTTCTTGTGTAACACAGTGTAGTCAGTCAAACCATAGCAGCCCTGCCATCAACCCCCATAATTTGCCACTTTAGGGGGTAATTCAGCAAAGTGCAAACTCACCTTGTGATGCTTCGATTCACCTCGCAAAAATGGTTACGTGCTGCCTTGTCTCTTACACATGCACATCAGTGCACGCTTTAAAGGTATTCCAGTCTCGCGAGGCGACTTGAGTGGTCACAAGGAAGCATCGCAAGGTGAGTTCGCACCTTGCTGAATTACCTCCTTAATCTGGCAAAGTAAAATTGGCAAATGTGACACAGTACACCTTACCAATTTGCTTCTGTGACAGATACTTGATGAATAGACAAATTACCGTTGCACGCACATACAAAGTAAAGCAAAGAGCCTTCGTAAGTCTGTGACTATTGTTAACATCCAAATTGTTTTCAAATTCACCACATTTCAGAGTTTGCCGAATAGACAGGGAAGTGTAAATTAATGTAAATTCGGACCTTTACAGGGCTGTTTGATCTTTAATGAATAAGCCCCTTTAAATTAATCCTTGGAATTCATGTTATTATCAAGTTTTCACCACGTTTACATAATGATCATATTTTTGAGAGGGGGTTTAACTATTATTTTTTCTTCCGTAGATTTCTAGAACCACAGGGTTTTTTCCCCTCCACAGGTTTTTATTTGTGTGTCATTCCTGCTGTAAAGGGATTAATCAACATCAAAATCATATATATATTTTTTTTTCATTTCTTTTTAGCAGAATACTGTTCTCCATTCCCGAACTGTGGTTAACCATTACTTTCTATGGGACAGTTATAAGGTGAAAAATATTAAATCACAGCAGAATTGCCTCAAAATGTGCCTAAACTTAAAATGAAACAGTCAAAATAAGCATTTAATATAATGTATAATATAATGTAGTTGATTCATTTCCTGTTTAGTTTTGCAGTACAGGGAAGGTAATTAGAAAAGGCAGAGACAATGACCATTGATGAAAATGCCCTATTGACTATATTCTATTTATGTACAAGCTCTCCCTGTTCTGATGACTGAGCATGGATTTTAAGCGTGCGAATGGAACAAATACTGCACAAAAAGGGACAGTGTCTATAATACTGCCACGCCATGCCATTTTTACATAATGTGAAATAACTTTATTAATGAAGGCCCTAGGCTGCTTACCAATTAAGCAAGGCAAGAATAAAGTGTTATATTTACAAATATACAGCCAGAGTGTAATATGTCACATTATTGATATATTAATCTGTTTGTGCTGCTGTACAGTAGATTGGGGGAACTTATTTATTAAGAACTCCTTATGAGGTTTTAGAAGTTTCAAAACATAATTTTTTAGGAATGAAGCTTTTCTGTTCCATTTCTAATAAAAGGCAGATAATACAATTACCCATGTTTCATGTGTGCTCAACAACCCATAAGCCTGAAAGAAAGATGGCCACAGCCAGTAAACATACTTTGTTGAAGGTTATGAGTTTGGAAGGTGCACATTCTTTCTAACAAGGTACAGTATCTATCCACACGGTGATGTTTGGCCTAGCATCCAAGAATTTTGCACCACCTTTAAAGAGAAGTAAAATGGAGTGCACCAGTACCCATTCTTCTATTGAATGCATATTTTGGACTGCCGCCCTCGGGGGCAGCAGAGTTTTTGGATGAATTTCAATTATTTTTAACATATTTTACCAGAATTCTGTTATCCACCCCACACCAGGAGGAAAGCAAGAATTTACAAAAATGATGAATTGGTCAAAAAGATTGAGATGAAATGGTGAAATAATTGTAGAAGACATTCCACCCAGACTGATATAACAAGTGCTTATGAATCAATAAATCATATCTAGAAGATCCTTCCACTGTAAGGGGGAGATTACATATATGCCTACAAATGTAAGAATGTACATCGTTTTATAAACATCTGCTGTGTATAGTTTTCCTTTAAAGTTAGTTAGTGCTGCCCTTATATACATAAACATATTCTACCTGGTGGGTCTGGCATTCTTTAGGAGCTGGATAGTGCTCTGAAATTCTAACAGGACCACTAAAAAACAGGATTATCCTGTTGCAAACCAGAAAGATGTCATCCCTAAGCTATCTTACCCAGTATTTTATTATTCTAAGTTTCAGTATCTGGACTCACCTAAACAATATAAAAAAATAAACCAGTGTTAGCTTCAGTGGCATAATGAACACTGGAATTAACCTCAGAACTTGTAATGCAACACATAGCATTCTATTCCTGAGGGTGTAGTGCAGTGTTTTTCAACCTTTTCTCTCCAGGAACCCTTACTATGATCACTACTCTACTGGCAGAACCCCTACTCTGATCACTACTCTACTGGCGGAACCCCTACTCTGATCATTACTCTACTGGCGGAACCCCTACTCTGATCACTGTCAGATCACTGTTAGCCAGGATACAGTCCCGATCGCTGACATTGGTATTGTCTGATAGCGATCGGGAATGTATCCCGGCTAACCTGCCTATCTGCATGCAGAGTGTCAGGGAACCCCTGGGTTGTCCTCACGGAACCCTTGGGTTCCGCGGAACCCCAGTTGAAAATCACTGGTGTAGTGAAATAAAATGCATAATTTTTTTTCAGTATGCAACAAGGCCAGAGAGCGAGGAAAAGGTCCAGATTGCCAGAAGGGCCTATTCAGGCTTGGGGCCCACCGTGACTAGGGCCTGATGCACCCTCTGCTACTAGAGAATCCTTCTGTCCTCTGGCATGCCAGTCTGACCCTGGTTAAAGGACCAGTAACACCAGAATAAGAAATTTCTATTCTGACTAGTGTGGCAGCTGTTCTTATTTGGTATTTCTTAAAATGCCATCTATGAAGTAAAAATTCTTATTTTTTTATTAATTTGTGCTCTTTCTCTCTGTTGGTTGCAGTCGAATCGAGCTTTCTATTGCATTTCATTAATATGTTTCAACTAAAGTTACTGTAGAAAGGTAGGTCAATGGGACTAAGCAGGAGTTTGGATAAAATATGGCTGCAACCACAAGAAAAAAAAATTCAAAATAATATAAAACAAATGGGATTTTTCTTCTCTTCTGGTGTCATTGGTCCTTTAAAGGGCCACTAACACCATAAAAGAAAATTGCAGTTTGGATTGGCTTGGCAGTTATTTCTGTTCAGTACTTGTAATCATTTTATCTTGGCAGTTGAATTCCTGATTTTTATTGTTTTGTGTTTTTCTTCTCAATGATCTTTATCAATGAAAATTGAAGTCATCTTTAATAAATTGGGCTGGTCTGACAAGTCAGAAATATGAATTATCTAAATTACGGATCAGGAAGCTAAAAACGATCATTTTTAAATAAGTATCATGGAGGAAGAGCAGTCATTTGTTTAAAATCAATCCTTTTGAACGATCTGTCTTGAATTGATTTACACATACTTGGGGCATTTATCAAATGAGAATAACAGTTCATGCCAATTTACTGTTATTGCCTTCATGTGTTATCATTAGCGTTGTATTAATACAGCCTTTGTATTGTGTTATATCACTGCTTTATTGAAAATTAATTAAACTACTGGCCACATTAATTAAAGGGATCACTTGAAAATATCTTGTAACATATGGTTCTGCTATTTTCTCGGTAAAAAATATATTCATAGACAACTAAACAATTTTCTATTGGGCATATTTACTCCCGTAAGTGTCAATGGCTACCGCAGGCCATACCTTTAGTACATTTCAATCATTTCACCTGTTTATAGAATCGGAATTTTTTCTTCCTTTTTAATTCATTTTTTTTAAAGATTCAATACATTTTTCATCCTAATAGCACATATCTAGAGCAGAATCTAATTTTTTCAAAGTTGCTGAATCTGTTCAACACTTCTGACCTTGCATAAGCCATTATTTCCTAAGGAACAGTTGTTAGACAGAGAGAGAATAATCAATTCAAGAAGAACAATGGACTGTAGCAGAACATGAGAAGTTTCTGGAGAGGACAAAAAAAAGGTCTTTCTATTGGACTTCTGCAAAAGAGAAGATTGAAAACTTTTTAGTCAACAGGGCAATATCCTGGACTAAATCATGGGTCACAAATGAAGACACCAGAGCAGATAATTATAAAATCATCAATATTGTTTATAGATTTGGAGGATATTTACAATACTTAGGAAGTTGAGTCCTAACTCTTTTTAAGGCCACCATAAGACAAGTTAAGGGTTGGGGACAAGCAGGTAAAGGATATGGCTCCACATTTAATTGTAACACATTTTAGATCCTTTTACCCAACCACCAAGGGGTTCAGGGAGTAAGGGACAGACTATGACTTGCTTAGTCTCACTCCTTGACTCCCTGGATAATGGGGGAAGGGTCAGTCTCACCCACTGAGAAAAGGGTTAGGGGGACAGAACTTTATATTTTCCCCTTACTCCAATTTGAAAATGTAAAGAGTAGTGTGTCCAGTTCCACCCATCCTACCATGCATATCTGCACAGAATGGTGGTATAGGGAGTTAATATTTTCATTAATGGTTTAGTTTGATCATATGTATTTGTAGATGGACAGCTGCTGGGAACTGTGTCATTGACATTGTAACATTTTGCCCTATGATATGGCTATATGATATATCAGAATTATCCGTTTAAGGATTTTTCAAATGAAACAGCTACCATGCTGCATTTTGAAAGTATTTTGGATTTTACATTTGGCCCAGCCAAAAATTTCCATTGAAACATGATATATTGTGGTCTGTGCTATTTGAAAAAAACCCCAAAATTTCACTAATCCATTGTCCAGACTTCACTTATTTTTTTCCTGTATCAATTCATAAAGTCCCACTGACTCCTTAGGGGACATTTACACTGTCAACCCTGTAGTTTCTTCTACAAAATAATAAAATCAATGCTACAATTCGTAGTGACCTTTCAGTGTATACTTATTGTAATTTGCGTGCAGTTTTAGCGCGATTCTCCTCCAAATTTAATAACTGCAATTTTGTAAAGGGAAATAACTTTACAGAGTAAAAAATCACAAAGCAATCACTGGAAAATTGCAATAAAATCACTAATGTATGCACAATGCAACTACTCAGCTCACATGCAAGAGATAGCTGATGACCATAGCTGTCAGTGTGCCAGAATAAACAGTTCCTACAGATTTTATTGAAAAAATTGATTTTGTCGTTGTTTCTTCAAAGCAGTAAAATTGCCTAGTGTACATAAAACTACATTTACTCTGCAGTCTATAAAGCTGGGTATATACACAAGATATTTTTCTGCAGAGGTTCTGTTGATGATGATAACTTTGTGTATACTTGGGGAAAACAACTGTCCTAACAGATAAAAATTTGTGTCAAAAGATTCTTTATCAGAAAATCTGGTCTGAAGTGTTATCTTCTCATTGGCAGACGGAATAACACTGACCAAATGAGGGATCAGATCATGGAGTTCAATGTTTCTCTTTTAGGTTTCTTGTAATTACCTTCCTTCTTTCAAGATCCCCAGTAAGACCAAAAAATAAAAATTCCCATTTAGATTGGTATGATAATTATTCATATTCAATTCTTGTTAATTGTGTTGTCTTTGAAGGTGAATTCATGCATTTTATTGCTTTCTGTTTGTTGTTTTTACTTTACAGATAGCAGCCATGTTATTAAACATACCTCACCCAGTCCCATTGTTTTCTTTGGTGCTTTTAGATAAGGAATTGTGCCCTAAGGCCAGGTTCACACTGGCGTATTTCTGCGCTGCACTTTTAGAAAAGTGTGTCCCGATAATATAAAGGCAAATTCGGGCTAGAGTATATTTGGGAAGCACTTTTCTATTGTACTTAACCAACACAGTGTGAACTCTCCCTTGGCGTTCGTGGCTCCTCCTATGTGCACACACAAAAGTTCCGGCATACATGTACTCGTGTTCAGTATTGGTGTGGCTGGAGGAAGGTAAGTGCTTGCATTTTTTTTTCACACTAGCGTATTATGCGCTGCGCATAATATGCTAGTGTAAACCTAGCCTTACAGTACCACATTAACTTCCAACTATATTAAAGTGTATTATGGCACCAACACTGCAAAATGCAAATAAATTCATATAATTTATACAATGTGTTTTTCTGGATATTATTTTGGAAATTCTGGGGGTTATTCACTAAGGTGCGAATTTGACTGTCCCATAGTAAATCCGCTACAATTTCCCCATTGTAAAGTTGAGACAATTTTTTATAGTTAAGATTATGACAATTTTCCCTTAATAAAGTTGCGACTGCGGCAATATTCTCATTATAAAGATGCGACTGTGACAGTAGAAGCCTATTGCGACTGTCTTTATCTGGCAAATTCGCACCTATACGCAACCATTTGGACTTTAATGAAAAACCCTCATATATCTCTCAATGATAAAATTAACCTACCCTTAAAATTATAAACTGTTCATGTTTTTGTCAGTGGCAAAACTTACAAAATCAGCAAGGGATCAAATCATTATTTCCTTCACTGTATTTCTGCTCCACTCTATTTTCTGATTTTGCATAATCATGAAAAAAATCACTATGAAAATTGATCAGTTGTAAGGGGTACATTTTGTGTGTTTTCTCAGTTGGATTCACCTTCACTTTCATTTCCATTTAGATTTTGATATCCCTTTTTGCTGGTAATACTGTTAAGACTGTGGTCAAATCACAGAACCAACTCCATAGAGAATAATGGTTTATGACAGGATAAAACAGGTTTGCAAAATTGGCTGAAAACAGTTATTGTTAGTGTTTTTTAATAGCATGATATTGAAATTGACGTGTCACACTATAAAATAGCTCTTTATATCAGAGCATCAGAATCAAAAATTTAAAAAAAATGGAAAAAACACTGTTTCTCCTGTGTTGATCATTCCAAAAAATGTTCAACTTTTATAAATATTCCCCACAAGTGAGTTTAGTAACAGCTCACATTTTACTCACCTCAGGTAGCACCGGTGGCCACCATCACTTCTTGACTCAGGTGTTTTAAGAGGTCCATTGACTTTTTTCTTGTAGTAAAATACCTGGAATGAGAAGTAAACATGGTCACTGTTGCTACCTGAGTTAAGTAAATGAAGGAATCGCTCAGGTGTTTTGTGGGGTTTATGCAAAAGAGGGCCTTACCTTTAATATTACTATCATATAAACAGGGCTGATTTCTGCTGGGTCAAGCCAGATTGGCTATTTGACTCAACTTGACTGAAGTCAAGTGACCCAATGATTTATGGTTAGTAATACAGTGCTACCAGTAAATTGCAGGGAAAACATGGGATTTTCTTTGGTGAGGAAAATGTAGAAGGGCTTGAATGTTTTTGGAAAATCAATCCTGCATATAACCACACTGTTTTTATTTGTGTGCAACAGAATTGTCAACCATTTAACCTAGATATTTTAAAGCAGAAACATAGAAGCCTAAAGCAAGTGCAATGTTTGGTGCCTTTTCAAAATGTGGGATGCAAACTGAAAACTTGATCCAACTAAAGCCATTTTTGCAATCCTCAACCAAGTTACAATGCTGATTATCTATTCTACTGCAGGCATATTTCTGCAGTAATTAAGAACATCTGTTCCTTTGATGGAATAGATTAAATGAAGTATCACAGTTTGCACCTTGGAGTAGAATTTCAACTAAAGTGTTCCAACTGACTCCAGTCAAATAATAATAAAAATTATATTTTTCAGTTACAAGTCTGGAGGAAAAGATGATTATTCACATGTGTTAGTAGCTGTAATTTATGGCGAAAAATAGGTTGGGCCCTTTAAGAACTGAGGGAAAAAAAGGCAAGGAAGCTTTCATGAACTGTAAATAAGTGTTTTTCAGTTTTGCTTTAGTATTTCTATGTTCTTTCCTTGCTTTCTTGTTTTAATTCAATTTATTTTGACACAGGAAATAGAGATGACTTGGAAAGAGATAAGTGCTTGACATCATAGAGCTGCCTTGGACAAAGGCTGTTTCATTATGTAAACTGATTATCTACCTGGCCACACACAGAGATAAGATTATTCAATCCAACCACATGATGTCCACATTTATGGCCAGTTTGGCAACACTTGAATAACAAACTTTTTATTTTCTGCTGTGTGGCAAATTTCTTGAATTTGCATTATTAATTGTCCAAAAGGCCATCTTCTCTGTGTAAAGAAGAAGGACCTATCCCAGTGAAGTCCTTCACAGACTTTGTTTTGTTTGTATTAGTGACCCTTTGGACTAAGATGGATCAAGGCAGAAGATGATAGCTTTCTATGGACTGTGTTGTGAATAAGTAATGATGTCCTTCCATGGACTACTTCATAGGCACCTGAGGATTGAGGACATTGCAAATAAAATAGTCATAAATAATCTTTTTAATTATTCATTTAAATATGGTCAAAGGAGATTTACAATGCCCCTCCTCTGCCTACACAATACTGCTTTTCTGCTACCCCCTCAGATTTCCTGCCCAGTTTACCCATGTTTAATCATCTACTACTTCCTCCTATTCCCTCCCTAACAGTTCCTCCTTGTCCTCCCCAATTCTGCCACCTTTGCTACCCCTCTATCCCTCTGTCAACCCATACCTCCCTAATGGTGCCCTAACCAGAAATACCTGGCACTTTTATGATGATACACCAAGGGTAAAGTTATCAGGCAAAATCTCACTTTTAAGCTTTTCAATTTCTTTTGCTTTATCAATCAAATATAAACTTTTTCCCAATATCACTAAAAATAAAAACTGAAAAGAAAAAGGACAGATTGATTACAAAAAATGGAAATGATAATGAAAAATACTACTGTCCCATAAGTAATAATGATTTAAACCGGGTGCAGAGATGGAAAGAGTTTCCTGTTAAATTGTTTGGATGAAAAATGGATCATGTTAAATGCCACTACAGCTTAAACAATACAGTAAGGCCTTCTTCAGACACAGTGGGGCCTATTAATCAAAGTGAAAATTTCATTGTCAAATTGAATTCTTGATACTTCGGGTTGTAATGTCCCCATAGTCCCATAAAGGCGAAGTAAAATTGATGACACAGAACATCTTGTTAGTGGCATATCTATCCGGCTTTAACTTGTTTTTAATCAAAGGAGTAGTTCTGTCTGCCAGTCCAACGGGGGTCTCAAACCAAAGGCAGAATCAGAACAAGAAAATAACTTGTGTAACTGCTAGAAGGTTGGTTTTTAGAAGGATGTTATACAAACAAACTACTGTTATTCAAGGCTGGGTTTCCACTGCTAAGGAGTAGCCAATACTTGTCAGTTGACCCAAAGTTATGTGATTTCAGTTCAGCTGTCAAATTCACACTTGGTGAATATGCCCCCAAAGCAGAATTACACCTACTGTATGTTGGCTAACAGACCCCTTTATCATTACAACTGACTTCTCAACCTTAATATATTCAGAGACAATTCCTCCAGATGAAAAATACCCCTAAATATAGAATATGGAGATAAGATAGCTCTTTTGTCCTATTTTTCCCAAAATGACCATTAAAAATGAAAACTGGCCCATAGTTTTTTCACTTACTTGGACTTCATCTTGCTTGGCGACACATTGTTACATATAATTGGTGCTATGTTTTTTTTTGCATCTTTTCCTCACCATCCACTGCTGTTTCTTGCGTCACCACCTCCATAGCGTTTTGAACATTTTTGAGCATTTTCACTGAGTTGCCAATAGATTTTCATTTTTAAAACAGGTTTCATTGGGACTCCCTCTGTTCTAGTGAATAAATATGGAAAAGTCATTGTCGCTGATTCCATTATGTTTTATACCAGAATTGAAAACTGTTCACTACTCCTGACTTGGCACGAACCAGTTTTTCGCCATAAAAAAAGTCAGGTGAAAATTGCAAAATCCATTTGGAAAAATTTCAAAAGATTTTTTCAGTATATTTCATTTTTCATTTTTATGTAAAAAAAAGTATATTTTTATTGAATATGCCCCTTAGTAAATGTCTTTTTTAAATCTTTTATATATTCTGCTTGCAGTTAAGAAAACATAATATGTTGCATTTTAGCCTGTGATTTTTTGGCACACTGGTCAGTGTAACATACTGGGACTTAATCATGAAAATTCGAAAAGACACATAAAGGTCTCAACTCACATTCATTTGCCACTTTCCAGTTTTAGGGTATACAGCAATCTGTGCAATACTATAAATTCCCAACCAATCTGGATACTTACGATGGTTACAGACTTACAAAATTTACTATTACTATTATTATTATCTAAGAAATTTCTTGTGGTAAATATCTTGAGATATTTTCGATTGATATTTACTGACAGAAACTTTTGATTGAGCTTTTTTTATCTTGATTTTTCAATAAAAAGGTAGCCATACTACTAATGTAAAGTACGGCTACCTTTCCATCGAAAAATTCAATCGAAATACTTGATCGAAAAGTTTTGGTTGGTAAATATCGATCAAAATACCGTACGATTTTTACCACACGAACAGCCAAGATTTTCTTGGAATAAACTCGGAAAAGCGAAATCGAGCTTTTCCGAGATAAATACATTTTTTTGCAACACTTTCCATGTGTGTGCACCTATTCATCAAGCATCAAGAGTCTGATAAAGTAGCGAATTTGACAAAGTTTACTGTGCCAAATTCACCAATTTTAGAGGGTTGATGGAAGGGCTTCTACTGTCCGACTGACTAAGCCACACTACACAATAAATCATTTCAACACTGTTTCCTTCTTAGCTATGGGAATCCCCTCTTAGTGAATAAGAAGTAAAACAGTATTTCTAGGCATTGTTGATAAAACATGAGTTTGACAATGTGTTTTCATTAGACAAAAGATATGTTGCTCACTCTTATAGCATTAATAATGGACTACAGGGAAAACATGGCTTCCAACACAGACAAGATATAAGCATATTTACTTAGATCTATTTGACCATATCGATAGATTTCACCCCCTTTCCTTGTCAATTTTTGTTTCCCTGTACTTTCCAAATCTCCTGATTTACAAACATCAGTAAAAATGTTTCCCCATCGAAATAAATTGTTATCGATAAATATTGTTCAGTTGACGGAAACAATTACAATGCTTTTCTATGAGGGTTCCTTCCATTACAGATCGATATCAACGTCTCTTGTCAATGTGGAAATATTTTGGACTTAGGCTAAATGACAGGACAAACTCCATAAGGGATAATGGGTTTTCGCCAGCCTGAAGGTGGAGAATTCTTTTGGGCAATAAAATAATTTTTGAACAATTTATTGAATAGGAGAAAACAGCGATATTGTTAGACATAGGCTAGTTCTGCTACATTTACCAGTTGAAAATCCTGTTTGACATTAGTAAACGTGATCCATAGATTCCATGTATTATGTATTAAGACCAATTCAACCTACTCGATTCTTTTCCCTCTGTTTCACCAGTAAATTTAAATTTACCTGTACTTTTTGATTCTGCTGATTTAAATAGTATTGATTAAAAAAAAAAAAAACACCACAGTAATGGTTTACACCAGCCTCAGGCATGTAAACACTTTTAGGGGGTAAAATTTGCTTTGAACAGCTTTGAAAATAGGCAAAAACAATGATAACCAAAAACTATGCTGTTTCTCCTTCATTTCTCCTTTTTCAAAATCAAAAATATTATTATTGTGATATCGAATACATTTTACCAATACCGAATTTACCAATATCATGACATCGAACAATTTTTCCAGTACCGCGATATTGTTTTTTCAAATATCGGATGTTTCCCGATATCACGATATCGGTAAATTTGATATTGCGTTATCAAAAATTCGATCAAAACTTTTCAATCTGTTTATTTCTATGGAAAAATTTGATATCATGATATCAAATTTACCGATATGGTCAAAAAATCGTTATCAGGATATCGGTAAAATTGGTATCGTAATATCAGCAAAAATCTTTCAATATCATGATATCAATATTTTTGATTTTATTACATTGCACCCTAATACTAATTTAGGTTCTACTAATGAAATAAATGTTTTAGTAAACATATATGTATTTTTAAAACGGTACCTTTATACAGCGTTTCTCTCTGTCATCTTCCCTGTAGGCCTGCCTTTTATTTGCAGAATTGGGTGGGTGGGGATAAATGATGTTTGACATTATGGGGGTTATTCACTAAGGTGCAAATTCGACTGTCGAATTTGCAAACAGCGGATTCCCATAGTAAATCTGCTACAATTTCCCCATTGTAAAGTCATGACAATTTTTTAAAGCTAAGATTATGACAATTTTCTCTTAATAAAGTTGTGACTGTGACAATATTCTCATTATAAAGAGACAGTAGCAGCCTATTGCGACTGTCTTTATCTGGTGAATTTGCATCTATACGCAACAATTTGGACTTTAGTGAATAACCCCCTTATAATCTCCTCCAATCAGGGGGGGGGAATTCACCAAAGTGCGAAGTGAGGTGCAGATCCTTCACCTCACTTCGCACTGATTGTTATGCACTCGCTGATGTCCTGCACGCAGACATCAGCGACTGCTTTAAAGGGATTCCAGTCTCGGCGAGGCGACTCGAGTGGTCTCGCCGAGACTGGAATCCCTTTAAAGCAATCGTGATTTAAGTGAACTGATTGGCGGAGATATAATGTCAATCATCATTTAACCCCGCCCAACTGACTCAGGAAAGAAAAGGCAGGCTGACAGGGAAGATGACAGAGAGAAACACTGTATAAAGGCACATTTTTAAAATACATATATATTTAAAAAAATGTTTATTTCATTAGTAAAACCTAAATTAGTATTAGTTTTGAGGTGACAGGTGCACTTTAACTAGTCAACAAACTTTTTGACATTTGTAAATATTCCCCATAAACTTTAAAGGGGGTCATTCATGAAAGTGCAAATTCGCCTAGGATAGTGACCTTGCGTCTGTTTTCATCACTATGATACGGAAGATGCAAATTCACTCCTTCTTATTCTTTAAAAAATGGACAGCAACAAACATGGTCGCATGCGTAGTGCAGTGTAGTCAGTTGGACAGTAGTGGGATGCGGAGTCATGTGGAGTGAGGTCAATTCCTCCAGTGAAGGGCAGTGATGTCATCCTAACCATATCCCACTAACTATATAAGTGATAGTAGTGTTTAGTGGTAGATTAATTTATTCGCAGTCGCCATTTTTACTTTTGAATGAATAGTCGCCTTACGAAACACTGGAGTCCTGTCACCAAACCCGCCCCCCAATTCGCCACTCTGATCTGGCAAAGGCAAACAAGTGAATTGCAGCGGTACACCTTGCAGAATATGTTTCGACAGACTCTGTCACATGTTGAATATCCGAATTACCTGTGCACGCGCACAAATTGATGTAAAGAGCTCCTTAACTCCGCGACTGTCATAAGCATCCGAATTGGTAGTGAATTCATCACATCGCAGAGTTTGTTAAACAAGCGGGACTGGAGAAATCGCAAAAGGGTACAAATTTGGGCATTTACACAACAGTTAAGTGGGAGACACTACAGAACTTTATAAAGGTCATTTCAACCTATTTATTTGCTGCAATTCGATCCTTTTTGTCACATTATCGCTGTTTTTTCCTTTTCCGCATTTTTGATTTCCCTCTATGCATTGTCGAATAAAATGTATCTATAAATATCAATGCGTTAATTATTACTACACTTTACATTACTTTCAATGGATCTCCTTCTCTATCAATATCGATATCATTGATCTTTTTAACGGGGACTTAGAGAAAATGTTCTAAATTATCCGCACAGGGAATAATGGGGGGGGGGGGGTTGCCTCCCTCGATCAAGCAAACACTTTTCATCGATAAAAAAAGTCAGAGGGGGCTTAATAAATATCGATACCAGCGATATCGATATTTGTGACCTAATTAAGGTATGTCGATTTTGATGTACCAGGAGAAAAATTTTTCAATTTTTATGAATATCCCCCATTAGTATCTCTCATTTTTACCTTCTTCATTTTTTTTAGCCAATCTATTCACTTTTGATCACTGAAAAAAAAAAAAATTGAAGCAATTTTAATCTAAAAAAAAACTGAAATCTTTTCTGCCTTAGCATAACTTTATGCATTTTGCCACAGTTTTTCCCTAATTTTGCACACAATTTTTAACACTGAGAAATTCTGTTGCACAGAAGGGAATGAACCAATGCAATAAACACAATGCAAATACATTTAGCATTTATCCAAAATGGTCATTCATGTTTCACCAAACTAACAAAACACATTGAAACCCAATAAATATGCTCCTCACTTGAAAATCAGCAAAGGCATTGTTTAAAGAAAAGATCTGCATAGCTTCCGAAAGTTTGCAAATCACAATGATTTGAACCTCATTTTGATTTTTTCATTTCTGTTTAAGTCTTTGGGTGCCCAGGAATGCTTGGATTTGTAGTTCAGTTGCAGGCTGCATGTTGCCAACCTGCATTGGTTTGTTTCAGTGGTATGGAGATATCCCTACCTGACATGTACAATGAATTTCACTAGTTATTTTGTATTGAATAAAATGCAGTGCTCAGCACAAGATACTCGCAAGTGCCTGTCTGGAGTGGCAGATGAATAGTTTAGTGAACAGTCAGGCACAATAAAGTGAATTAGACAAGCATGCTCCCTATGAGAATTCCCTCTGTGCTTTGAATGGGGAGGATCTTCCCAGGGTGGCGACAGATTGCATCGCAGCCCTGTAGGAGGTAATCAGCTCTGAAGAAATGTGGTTGTGTGTGTTTAAGTAGGACCATGTTATTGGGTTTAGGAGGAGACCAGTGTAAAGGTGCTGTGCCTTTAAGATCAGTGTGTTTGTTTAGAACCTCCTCCTCTCTCTCAGGCTGCAATGTGTGGTTAGTTAGCAGACAAGACTCTGAGAAGCAGCATGGGAACTGTATTCTCTCTGTTTACAGAAGGCTCAAGTGAGATGCTATGCAGTGAATTAAACTAAGTTCTTGTTTTTCTACCTGCCTGGTGGGCTGACGTTTACTGCATAGACTAAGCCCAAGGATATCAGATTAAGAAAAGCAAAGAACAGGGAGCCTGACGGAGATACAGAAAATTCATTCACTGTGTCAAGGATTGCTTAGTCTGCTGTAGGCGAAAATCCCAATCAACTCTGAATTTACTGACGGGAATATAAAAGGTTTGCTTTCAGCCACAAGAAGTTGCCTTTGGATTTCAGAGTTGTGGACCAAGCATGCATTTTGGATAAGCAAGCTCTGTGCTTCATCGTCCTGCTCACAAACTTGTGCATATATATATATATATATATATATATATATATATATATATATATATAAATGTAAAGAAAATTCTGCAGAATCACATTGCATGCCTGGCACTTACCCTGTAATCTAACAAATCTTATTCTGGTTTCTTTTCCTTGGTGGATTTGTGGTTTTGTTTGACCCAATGTTAGTGGGTTTTCTAAAGAAAAAGATGTGCTGTTTTGTATTCTGGAAGCTGTCCATCTGTGTGTGTTTGGTGTTGGTGATATTAAGCGAGGTGGCACCGCAGCCATGCCCAACACAGTGCTCATGCACCGGAACCACAGTGGACTGCCACGGGCTGGCGCTACGCAGTGTCCCACGGAATATTCCACGGAACACAGAACGCTTGTGAGTATATAATAATCAGTCTTCTGTACAGTCGCTGTTACCTTTTAAACTGCATTGTTTATAGCTTGTAACAAAGAAAGTTGCACATGCATGTTTAACAATTCCTAATTACAACCTGCTGTAAAGTGCAGTATGACTATAACACACAGCCACGTTATAAAGAGGGCATTACAGATCAGGAAATTCATGTTTATTGACAGCTTGCATTTACTCACCTTACAAAGACAAGTGCCAGAACTGATATGAATGAAATTTCTCCCCCTCCCTCAGTCAGCATACCATGCCTTTCCATTCCAGCTACACGTTTATTATGCTTCTCAGCACATACATGATCAATATTTATGCCTGATGTGACATCATAAATAATTCTAGTCCCCTGTCAGCATCTTGCTTCAACAATAACAGGTTTCAGAACCGCTGGCTTGCAGGATCATTTAACCTCTGTTTTATGGTTTTTGTTGTTTTTTTTTCATTTTGATGTCAAGTGCAACTGTTTGCAATAATATTATTTGTGCATAAGTATAGTAACACCATTAATGAACAGCTACTTCCATTTTCCCTGCAATGATCTGGTCAGCCAGAATGTGTGGCATGCTGCTATCTACTCATTATCAATAATATAAAGTAATCTTTATTCCTGCTGTTGTCTATCTCCCCCCCCCCCCCAACTTTAATCTTTATTTTAAAAATATAGAGAGAGAAATAGACAAATCTGTATTACACCCATGAGCAGATAAGTCAGAAGAACCATAGTTTATCTTCGATTTTCTAATTTATCTAATGCAACATGGCAGGTCTGAAGGCAGAGCAGGACAGTTGAATCAAACTTTGTCATAGTTTGTCTACTTTAAAACTGAAGAGCTGCCTTTCTAATTGTTTAATGAAAACCTGTTTCCATACAGTAATTCATCTACATGACGTATTTATAAATTGTTCTTAAACATCTCAAAAAACAGAGTGTGACAATTTCATTTTGGAAAATGCAGTAGTAACGATATGGTATATTTGTTACATCGAACATGGCTTTTTCACTACAGTTTTTCTAGTTTTTAGACATAAGGTATACAGCGTTTTAACTCTTCACGCACCCACAGTCTCCCAAGAAGCACTCTGTCACTAGACATAGGGGGTTAACCGGTTTAAGTAAAACAAGTGTCAAACACTCAAAAAGGCTAAATTGGAAAACAGGATGAATCTATACAAAGTTATAAACCATAACCAAAGTAAACTAACAATTCAGTAGGCTGCTGCAAAATTTCAAATCAAATCAAAGTGCTGACAAGCCCATGTTTGAATTAAGTGTAAAACATACATTGACTTCTCCAAATAAACTTTGCACAGTGTTATAAAAAATATTTCAGTGCCATCCGATGTCTGCATAACTTCATATTATTTATTTAAGATGAACAGAAGTGTTTTTTTGTTGTGAGCTTTGAGGAACCCTGTTGGAGTTTAAAGCCTTTGCAGTAACTTTCAAATTAAAAAAAAAAAAAGGTGGAACTAACACAGAATAAATTTATTCGGATTCTATTTTGGACTTTGACTTTTGAGAAGTTGATTCACGAGTTCACAAAACTTAACACCTAACTTTAGTCAAACTAAGATCTGTAGAATGCTGGAAACTCAGTATGAAAGAAAATACATATTTGAGTTGATTGTTAACAAACAATTGTTAATTTCTTATTTTCAAAGCAGTAGCCATCAGACAACAGATAGAGGCAAATCAGTTTATCTAATCTATCTGTGAGATGGGGCAAGGGTAATTTAGCATCCGTAATAAAGATAATAGTTTTATTTATTTTTCTCTTTGGCAATGTGCTATCCATCTTTAGTGCCATAAATATAAAGAAAATTGAAGTGCTTTGTTGCTTTTTGTAAAAAAAAACTCAAGGGTAGTTTGATTTTATTTAATTAATAACTCCAGATTTATGTAAAGAATTTGAATTTATAGCTTCATTGGAATAATATTTATTTACACAGAAATACTTTAATTTTTTTAGGCCATTTTAATACTCCAACACTACCTGAATATGAATATTGCACATTTTGCAACAAAGTATTAAATATAATTGCATAAATATTTCATTTCTTTCTCTTTTCAGACACTACATTCTTTTCCTGCAGTTGATGAAACTGATTTGTAAATATTATGCATAAATATCATCAAGTCATAAAATAATCCAAAATAGCATGTATCTGGTATTAAACACCATTAAGATAAGCTTTGATTTAGACATACTTCAAAGGTTCTGTTCATGTGTTTACATATGTGTAATGACTAACTTAAATTTTATGGTCCACTTTTGAAAAGTTATCATGTCTCATATAGTACTTTTTTTTTTTTTTTTGTTTCTTAAATGTGAAGTTTGAAACTTTGAAACTTCTGTTATCTTGTAAAATAATGCTAATTTGTTAATAAGTCAGACTTGAAATTTTTTGTTTATTTAAAAAAAGTAAATATAAAGTTTTATAACAACTTGTTTGTTGACTGCAAATTCTCATCATTTCCCAGAGATCTGAATGCCAATAACATCACTAGAATCTCAAAGACAGACTTCGCTGGTTTAAGACATCTTCGCATTTTGTAAGTATTAACAACACACACGCACACATACACACACACACACACACACACACACACACACATATACATATATATATATATATATATATATATATATATATATATATATTTTTTTTTTTATTTATTTTTTTTTTAATTATTATTTTCATTATAACATTGTTGCTTGCTACTAGCCACAAGTAGATCTAAATTTTAAACAGATGTTACAATTGAGTAATAAAATATTGTCTGCTTCATACCTGTTTTATAGAGCATATTTTTATTTCATTGTCCTATTGTAATTTGTCTCAAAGGTGACCTTGGGGTCAGTTTCTGGACTTTTTTAATATTGATATTTATTATTGAAACTGGTATAAGGGATCATTCTAAAGTCTGCTTGAACAATTTGAAAACATTATTTATGCTTTTTTATTTCAAGAACTGCTTTCATCTGCAAGTAATTAGTCATCATTTTCAATGTTTTCCAACACATTACCAAAATTGGCATATAGTTTTTTTTAAAAAGCTCAGTTAACCATTGTTTTGATCTTCAAAAACTTTTATTAAGCATTTAGAGCTTGTTAGAACTGCATGTTTATTTACTGCTTCCAAGATAAATAAATACTGTTTATTGCACAGCATTCTTTATTTATTTATTTTTATTTTATTTTTTTTAGTTGTAGCTGAAGAACCATTCTGTCTATGTATGCGCGTGGATGTTAGGTCCCAGGTTGCAAATACTGAAAGCAAGTCTTGCTAGATTTACATCCTGTAAAAATATCTGCTTTAGCTGATAAAAATATTTATGATTTACATTTTAATAATCCTCTATCCTTGTGTATTACTGGTTTTCCTCTATATTAAATGATCCATGGGTGAACGTTTAGATTTATAGAAAATACAAGTTTTCAAACGCTGTTCTGCATTTTTTTAAAAAAATATAAGATACTAGCAACAGCGCTGTTACATATTTTTGGGAATTTTATTTTTCATTCTTGTTTTCTTAAATTTAAATAAAATATATATAATCTATCATTTTTTTTTCCATATCATTATAGGCAACTTATGGAAAACAAAATAACCACCATTGAAAGGGGAGCATTCCAAGATTTGAAAGAACTGGAGAGAATGTAAGTACATTTTTAATTGAAATTCCAGCTGCACTTTACCATTGCGCAAATAACTTTATACCATTTGTAGGGAAAGCTAATTAAACTAGCTAACTAGTTAGTCTATTTGAAAATCAGAATAAATACTTAAGTGATGGTTGAGAAAATACTGATTTATGCTTTATTTTAAATATCCCAAATGCTAGGAGCATTTAAGTATAATTAATTTGAACCTATTTGTTAGATCCTGATTAATGCATGTGTTTGGGAGAGTGAACACAAATTTTAGTTCAGGTATAATAAATTTGTTTTCTTTCAACTGATTGTTGCAACCACATTCACACAAACATAAAAAGAAATATGCACTATCTGCCTCTTTTAGGTCTAATCCAGTTACATGCGCCAAACCTCTTAGAAAAATCATGTCTCTTGTTGGTTGGCACACATCTGTGTTGCTGCTGACAAAGTAAGTGCTAGGGTCGCCATATTTCTAAGTGGTTCCCATGCATTTAAATAGACATTTAAATAACCACCAGGTTACCAAATAAAAGCCAATTGGGTGAAATTTATTAAACTCAGAAGGTAGCTATACTGTATGGCTACCCTTTACATGGATATATTCAATAAAAAAAGTTTCTCTCGGCAAGTATCGATCGAGCTAAATCTCGCAATACTTACCATGAGAAACTTCAAAGCAAGCTTCTCCCGATTAAACTCAAAAAAGCCAAAACAGCTTTTCCGAGTTTAATAAATTTCACTCAAATGAATACATGTGGTAAGTCAGCACAGTGGTCCTTTTGCACTGAAAGGAATGGTAACACTGGAAAAGATAATATCCTATTTGGGTTCGGTCTTATTCCTTTTATTGTACTGGTAAAATGTTTTGTTTGAATTCCTGATTTGTATTATTCCGAGTTTGTTTCTCATCCTTGTCAATGCAACCACCTTTTATCAGTTAAAGTGTACAGGTCACCTCAAAACTCTAATACTAGAGTTTTAATTTAGGTTCTACTAATGAAATAAACGTTTTTGTAAATATATACTGTATATATATATATATATACAGTAAAGCAAAGCCCCACCTAGTTCAGTTGTTTTCTATGAAGCATAATATTCAAATAATGCATAAGCATAAAGTGCCCCAGAATGCCCAATTTGGCTGAAACCAACAGAGACAGCACAAACCAATAAAAGTCAGAATTTCAACCTTAAAGATGATATTTACTGCATAGGATTGACTGACATGTCAATCTAAATAGAAATTTGCTTTTTCTAATGTTATTAGTCTCTTAACCTGGTTGGATTTGATCATAAAGCACAAAAACATAGGGGTGCACACCTCCTCTGTTGATTTCAATGTGGTGCCAGGCCTCAAGATTCATAACAGCATCAATCTACAGCAATTCCAAAAAAAATAAACAGAAAGCCGCACACACGTTAAAGAGTGGGTGTATCCTTTTATTAGCCAACATGGAGCAAATACAGGTGACATGACTCCCTGAAATGATGCTGCTTTGAAAGGCTTAGTATGGCTTTTACTTGTACAGTCAGAAGTTGTGCTGTAGGCAAGGCACAAATAGTAGGCAATGGTCCTAAGCGTCTGCAGTGTTGGTGCTGTAGTTCCTAATTCATTGTGAAACAAAGGACTTAGCTAGCTAGCTACAGGGTAACCCCGTGTCCAACACAAAGATCTGATTTAGCTAGGCAAAGGCTGCTTGATATGCTAAATGACATTAGCTCCCCTTTAAGTATCGAAGGGAAACTGCAATAACTAATCTACAGTGGCAATAATGGTTCAATAAATGTATTGCCATGTCTTAAGTGTGACCCACAAGCTGGAGGGCTAAACAGTATTTCTTGAAATCAGATTTTAGTATTCTTATTTGCTAATTCCTAATTGAACATGTGCCATCCTCCTGAAGCAAATTAAAATACAGTGATTACTGGGTGGTGCATGCCATCAAGGGAGGAAGAGCCAGAAGCTGAAGAATGCAAGCAGTTACTACTGCTTGTGTCTCATATAGTGATGTTACTACTGCTTGTGTCTCATATAGTGATGTTACTACTGCTTGTGTCTCATATAGTGATGTGCTGGCTTTCACTAATTTGCAAATGCAATACAGCTTTTTTTTATAATTTTTACCTTTAAGATGATACTTTTTTAGACCATTCTTTTTAATGCAAGTTTTTGAAGCCATTAAAGGAGAACTAAAGTTATTATTAAAAATGAAGCACATAAAACGATACCTGAGTCTAAGATTAAACATGGCAACGACTGCTTGAACTGTGCTGTCATTGCCATTTACGGAGGCAGACTAGCCTGTGCTGTCACGGGTACAGGAGCCAGCGAGAGCCAGCGCAAAGCTCCGTCTCTTATGCAAAAGAGCGTACATGTCATCACGCTCATTGCACTTCTTATTTATTGATGGTGAGAGGAGCGTACCCATTGGGGATGCAATGAGCATGATCACATATACGTTTTTTTGCACTGCTGATTTCAATAAGGGACGGAGCTTGGCGCTGGCTCCTGTACCCATGAAAATGCAGTCTAGTCTTCGTCCATACATGGCAAAGACAGCACAGTTCAAGCTGTCATTGCCATGTTTCATCTTAGATTCAGGTATTGTATTAGGTGTCTCATTTTTATTTATAACTTTAGTTCTCCTTTAAGTGTTCTGTAAAACATGTTTTCCCTTGACAAGTGTGGAACATTGCATTTGGTCTGAGTGATTTTCTAGTAAGTCCAACTCCCATGGTTCCTTGGCAAATGTCTTTATTAGAGAATGACCAATATGTTGGTTCCATCTGTTCCTCCAGAGTTCCACTGCATATGCCATAAACATATGTTCTTGTAGTCTCCCGCATCAAAAAAAGTCTTGATTACTTGCTGAAAATGGATGTCTGCAATAAACTGGAAATATTTGTGATAGCTGGAAAATGCACAAGAGATAAAAGGAAAAATTCCTCAGGAAACAGCATTTCAAAAAGTAATTTCAGATCCGACAAAACTGATGACTGTCGCAATGATATATTCTGTTTAGTAGCTTGGGGAAGATATTTTCATTTTCTGTTTAATATATGCACAGGAAATTTATAGTGATAAAAAAGCTTACCCTTGGGATGTCAAGCCAGGAACTCTCCAGCTGTGGTGATCTACAAGTCAGAACATCTTCTGACTGCTCTTAATGGGCTGAGGCTAATAGGACTTCGACTTATTAACAGATGGGGTTTACCAAAGGTTAGGTCATCAAATTTGGAAAATTTAAGAACGGTAACACCAGAAAAGATCCCTCTTGGACTGGCATGGCAGTTATTCCCATATAGTACTTCTACAATTTTTACCTTTGAAGTTGTACCATTTATATTATTTTGTCGTTGCATATCTGTCAAGTAAAAAACCCTCTTTGCCATTGATTTCTATGGAACTTATTCATGAAATGTCCCAGAAAGACCAATTTGACAGCAACAAGCAGACAAAAACAGCAATAACCTATAAAAATTCAACTTCTAATATGACATATTATAAGTATGCATAGAAATAACTCTCATACCAATCCAAATTAGTAATTAGTCTAATTTGTTTGAAAGTTTGTGCGTATATATGTTATCCATGCAGAGTGGCAAACCTGTGGTTGGATCGGACCATGGTCAAGTGTTATGTCCTGCCAAGAAATTATTTTGTATGAGACGTATATGTGTTGAGTCCACCAATTGTTCCTAGAAGTCAGGGAAAGCATTATAATAATTTAGCCCCTGAACATTTGACTATCTAGTAAAGTGTAGTAGGCTTTAAAACTAAACATACATCTCATGAAGCAAGAAGAACATCAGATATTGGGGGCTACATAGATCTATCTCGAAAGTTGCTTGCTCTATTTGAACCTCTACATTGAAAGATGATGGCATCTCTTTCACCATTTCTCATAATTTTAGTTTTAAAACATATAGCCATAGTTTTATATACATTCCTTCAGTTTAGAGCACAACACCGAATTGTTCAGACTTAGTACAGTAAAGTTGTGGTACACCTAGTGTTTATATTAATGTAATTGAGTAATTTAATTATGCTATCTACAAATGTAGCAAGACAGATATAGTCAGCTACATTAAGGCTAGGATCACACTATAGTTTATTGTGCGCAGCATATTTTTAAAAAAATTCTCCAGTGAAAGTACACTGAGAAAAAATGCCATAGAAAATACACTTACCGGCCACTTTATTAGGTACACCATGCTAGTAACAGGTTGGACCCCCTTTTGCCTTCAG
>WMED01000559.1:4467-33656 GCA_019650415.1 Pipa parva
CCCCAATCTCCTTCCTAGAAACGGATGGCAAACGTTCCCGGACAAGTTACACTAGATACCAGACGCTGGAGCTGGAGAAAGAATTCCACTTTAATAGGTACCTGACTCGCCGAAGGCGCATAGAGATAGCAAACAACTTATGTCTAAACGAGAGACAAATCAAGATCTGGTTCCAGAACCGAAGGATGAAGTGGAAGAAAGATTCTAAAATCAAGAGCAAAGACTCCATGTAATAACCAGGAGCTGTGCTGGAGGAGAAAAATCGCCAAGCTTAGCTTTGTTACTCCAACTTACTGAAACTTTTGCTTTTTGTGTGAGGGGAGACCAAGGGAAAAAGTCCAGAGGGATTCAGAATAATTTCTGAGGATCTATGGCACCCCCCCTGTATTATATGGCACCACTCATATCTTTTTTTTTCCAAACAGAATAGTGTATAGACTTGTATTTTGTCCATTGAGTGTTCTATTTTGACCAATTTCATTTTAAAGATAAACTGTGGAAAATGTCTACTTCAACAGCCTGCTCCGCGTATTTAGAAGAAGCTGTATTGTGTAAGCCCTGCAAGCTGTCTGGGGTCAAAGAGAGTTCTTAGGGGGAGAAAATGCTAATGTAGGGCTTAGGCTGAAGAGGGCAGGGAAATTGTGGCTGTATTATATTGTGCTTACTATAATAGGGGTCATAGATTTAATGACCAGTTAGATATGGAAATATATTTAAAAACAAAAAATTAAAGGGGAAGAGGTTCCTAACTTTAAACTTCTCCGTTTGTTGCATAAAAATAAAATACATTCAATTGTGTGTGAAGAAAACACACATTAATCATTTCATGCACTTGTGTAGTCTTTTACCAGAAGCCTCACTATGACGTGAACTTGTTTATTTTATTTTTTTTAATGTGATATTTCAGTAGGAATAGTTTGTCACAGTTGCAGTGAAGGGACAGATAATGTCCCCAGTTTGGAGTCTCTAAAGTTTCTTTTCGTCCAAGACACTTTGATATCACTTTGGATGAAATCTTTTTTTTTATTAATGTTGGTGGTGCTGAATTTATTGGCATGTTGGAGAAAGAAAAAAAAAATTAGGAAACGCTGAATTTGTTTTATTGTGTAATTTATTAATTTTTCTTTCCGTAATTAATGCTAAAAGTGTATAAAGACCAATTTGTACATCATCGTTTTAATATAATCCTTTCTTAGTCAAATTTCCGATAATGTACTTCATATATTTATTGGTTGCAATTTCATATGTGAGAAATCATGGAACCTATATTTTGTCATATTGAATAAACAGCAAGTAATATAACAAGTGTAATGAACGGCACTTTACGTTCACTGTCTTCTCTATACAAATGTTGTAATCTTGGGTCAGTCTGGGGGCAAACTCAAAACCCAGTGTCATTTCGGGTTATTGATCCAATTCATTGGTCTCTCCCTAGGGTTGCTTGGTTACTACCCTTGGAATAATGATTATTTTAAGAATAAAGACTTCTCAGTTTTGTAGATTAGTAATGATAAATAGCCCAAACTAATGTCATCCTCCTTTGTAAGAATAATAATACTGTATAGCGCTGCGAACTTTTGAAAGCAGAAGAGATAATCTCAGGTTTAAAAAAAAAAATGATAAACATGAAATATTTGTCGCCCAGGACCAATAATAGTGTATATTTAAAGCAATGGGGCATTATATTGCGTAGAAAACATGAATTTATTATCAGGCCTTTCCCCAAAAATTGCAATAAAACTAATCTAATTGAAGCTGGGCTTTCAGGAAAACCACAATTGGATAATCTTAATATCAACCTTCAGTCCCAACAGTGGTTTCAATTTTACCCTCAGCATTACTAGAAAGTTTGAATCTTAAGAAAATGAAAAACATACCTGAAAATGGACACACTTGATTATCGTCTGGATTGTTGCATTTAAAGAAGCCTTTCCCGTGGAAGCGCTGGCCTTATAATTAAAAGCCAGGGTCTGAAGGTACAAACAAGAGAGAAACTGGCCCTTTTGATGTGTAAAAAATCTAATTCTGCGGTTGCTCTGGAAACTCCTGGTTGTGTTATCTCTGATCTAGCCTGGGAACTATTTACAGTTAGGACAAATGCTTGGAACAAGTTAATAGCACCATAAAAGTTTATGGCACTTCCGTTACACGTTTGCACACAAAAACAAACAGCTTCCTGCCACTGCATGCCAAAAGATCCTTTGAAGAAAGATCTTACTCAACATCAACTTCACTTTTAGCTTTTTTTTTTTTATCAGAAAAAAAATCTGATCTTCTGCAAGATGAACAGCATGCCTATACTAGCCTTCTAATTTCCAAAGGCCAAAAATATTTTGTGTGTTTGGGTGAGATATCCATCACTTTCACCCAGGGCCTATGTTTAGTCTCTCTTTACAATTTATCCATGTTATGACGTCATACATCCCATGACACGTCCCATACTGTGTTTACAACCTTTAACACCTGTCCCTGTGTAGGACTTTCTAAACGTAAATATCTGATTTTACTATATAAGACCCTTAGGGAAAATGTCCAATCTGCGCACGCAGCAGTTGAACTAAAACAACCATTCTTCAGCTGTTTATTGGGTGTTGGGTTTTGTGTCATAGTGCTAACACTTTTAGTTGAAGCTTATTTTTAGTCGCTGGCATAATGCCCCTTATGCCTTGAACTTTGACTAAGGGTAAGCGTATAGGTAGCATTTCTCTATTGTACATACTGGGAACATGGAGCCATAATGAAGTAGACAACTATTCAAATCACCAGAAATAAAAAGAAAACACAAGATACATACCCCTGGTCAATTGCTGCACTGACAAAAAACAATCTGCAAATTGCTTAGTTTAGAGGCCACATACACACACACACACACACCACAAACATTTGCACACATTTATACTCACCCACATATATATACACATGTACACACACATTCACATTTATATATACTTATTCACATATTTATACACACATGTACACACATATACACACATTTATATACCCAGACATAAAAACACATATGCACACATATTCACATATTTATACACCCACACATATATACACACATTTGTACACACATTCACATTTATACATACTTATTCACATATTTATACACACACGTACACACATTAATATACCCAGACATAAAATCACATTTATACACACATATATATGCACACCTACACTAATACAAAAAGGTGCACACACACGCATAACCACACACATACACATACAAGTACAGATGCACGTGTAATCACAGACACACAGTCAGCAGGTACAGCAGGATCTGACTGAAGTAACAATATTGGGTGACTAACAAATGTGAGTGGGAGAAGACAATCTGATTACTTTATAATAAAAGAAACACTTACCTTTTCTAGGTATTGTATGTGTGCAATATTATCTAGGATTGGTGTAAATAGCCATATTGAGTCCATGCCTTATAAGGGAAAGTGCTTTTAGTATAAGAGAGAACATTAGGGCAAATACCCCTGGCTTCTATGTGAATTTACTAGTTTAAAAGTTTGGAAGGTTATTTATGTGGATGGCCCTAAGGAAAGGCCCTGAATGGCTCTCGTAGAGCACGTGATGTCATTAAAATAAGTTTTATGGTTTGGGGGAGCTGACAAAGCTACAATGTATTTACATCATATATAATCTTAACTGTCCACCATCGCAGCTGCTAGGTCTCTTTAATGCTGGGACAGTGGGACAAAGCAGTTAGTGTGGATTACGTCGCCTGCAGATAGCTGTGAGTGAGGGTCCAGCTGCCACAGGGACCCCAAGCAAACACAGTAAGTTCCTGTCCTTTTCTCTGTGTGGGGCTTTCTCTGGATACAATTCTGGCTGTTATTGTGTGATGAAGCACAGGCATTAGGCGCAGTATTATTGCAGTCTGGGGATGCATGGGCTGTAAGTAGAGGGGGTTTCACATCGGGCGATAATCTGCTTGTCTCACACCCAGAAAATAGCTATCATAGGCAAGGCTGTGTGCCATTTGCAGCTCATGGTAGCAGATGGAAGGACTGCAGGGCATTTAGCAATGGTTTGAGCAGTGGTTGTGACATGTGCGACTCATCGGGTCGTTGGTGGATCGGGGGCGATCTGCGGGAGTAGGGGGTTCTGCCTTTGTTTGGTTGTAGTGCACTGACAGTATTTGTAATACAGAGACAGCCTGGAAAAGTTTGGCAGCTTTGTGAAACTTCTTAAAGTGCCTGCGCATGTCAGTTAGATCTGTGTGTCATTTAACCCTCACACTTACTGGCCTTGGACTAGGACTTGCAAGGCTTGGGCTAGTAGCTGCAAACCTGATAAGACTGTCAATCGTGTGGCATCCCGGTAGCAAAAAATAGTGGTATGAAAGATAGTCTGAAATCGGCGTCAGACTCTGATCGGCCAATGCTGATCGGCCAATGCAGATCGGCCTGTTTCCACTGAGTTATTTAAAATGAATTCTTCAGGTGAGCTGAAAGCGATAGAGCGAGTAACCCCCTCCCCTTTACTGTGAGTCGTGGGAAATACCTAAGATATTTTCCTGCATGGGGTCGGGTCACACTGTACATGAAAAGAGTTGATTGCTCCTCTTGTGTTTATTGATCCTCAGCTATTCCATTCTTCGCTATACATAACCACATATGACGTGGCTGTGGCTATACATCAATAGATGACGTGTACATTTATAAATATCCTCTGCCCATCTACACACACACTTATATAGAGAGAAACAATCACCGACTGTCCTGCCATGCCTGCTATTTATAATCCCAATGTTCTGCCTAGTGGGTACTTTACAAGGCACCAATGTATGTGTATGTCTAATCTGTCTGTCTGTATCTGTCTAATCTGTCTGTCTGTCTCCCAACTATTTGCCTTTGTGTCATTTGTGACTACCGAACTTCATATTTTTATTAACAATGCATTAATTCTCGCATCATATTCAGTTCCTATAGGGCAATGCCACTTGATATATTATATATATATATATATATATATATATATATATAATTATTATTATATATGTGTGTGCGTGTTATTAGATGGGAATTGTGTGACTATTCGATATATAATTCTGGAATATGCTGCTACACACCAGCAGTGGAAGACCAATTTGATTGTAGGAATTTATTCATTTAAATGACTGCTGGTGAAAATAAAAATGAGGACTGAGCTATTTTTATACGGGGGATGATTAAATACCAGTGAAAAAAAGGATCCAGCTCTCATAAGACTTTTATGAACCTTTTATATGTCACATTCACTAATACATGTGACTGCGAAGTTGAACAATAGCTCCAGAATAGCGCTAGCCAGTACCTGACGCAACTGGCAGATACATGACAACCAGCAGTACACTGGCAGCTGTATCCAACCGCTGTTAACATCAGCTTATATTAGCATTAGTGTCCTACCTTGGAAGAACTGGGTCAGTCTATAAAAAGTCTTCGCTTTTATTGTTTTTGTGCGATAGTCTACATATAACACGCGTATCACACAGATCGCTTTCAAGAAAAGTGAAAAGGTAGGTTGAAGTAAGGCACCTAAAACAGGCTCATGGGTTAAGCAGAAAGGTGAATGGGATGAGCCAAGGGCATGCCGATAAAGCACAGAGTATTTTCTACATTTTATGAATGTTCCCTGTTTCCAGACAATATAATGTAAATAACCTCCTTGCAGTCGTAATGCCCTTATTCAGAGAGAGATGTAATAATATTCTAGGGAGAGGGCACCAATGGCAGAATATATGTTACATAAACAGAATCACATGCAACTTAATGCATGTAAGAGTAGATTTATCATACTGTAAGTAGTCTTTAAGTATCAGCCTTTAAGCTTTTTACCACTATAGATTGTGCAGTTGGTTATACAATATAAAATAAAGGTTAATGACCATATACATATACATCTGCACCCAAACCATTATTTATTCCTTGGAAAAATGACATCATAAAACAGTAATATGGGTTTCAGTATAGGCCAATGTGCAGGTTGTTTCTTATTTTGTCACAAGCCCCAGATAGGTTGCTGCCTGTAGTGTTGTAAGCTGGTTGGTGTAACCAGAGAGCACTAATTATATAATTGCAGTCAGGTCTTTGAAACATGTACCCACAGAGTAAAAATACTCCATAACATATTTATCAGTAAGGTAAGTATGTGTTTTTCACACATATGTTTGTATAAGTTTTTTAAACTGTACAGTGTAGGTATTACTCCATGCACAGAGCTGTGGCTTTCATTATAATGAAAAAAGTAGCAGATTTCCCTTTCTCTTCTGCAGACGTTAATGTGTATATATTTTCCAGGGAGCATTGCCTTAAGTATCCCTACCAATGCAAAGAGTTTCCATAGTTGAACAAACTTGTGGCTTACTAGTCAGTGACAAGGAGAAAAATCCACAGTGTTTTCCAATACAAAATATTGAGTGGATTAGTATGTAACATTATATTACATAAGTAACTGAAGAATCACACTGTTGTACAGGTAGTCCTCGACTTACGACGTTGATCTGTTCTTACGTGGCATCGTAAACCGAATTTCGATGTAAGTCGGATCATACGTTCATACAGTATGGTTTGACTTACGTCGCAAAACCGTGTAAGTCGGAACAAGGCATCGTATAAAGCGTCGTAACCTCGAAACGACGTAACTCGAGGCCGTCGAAACCCGAGGACTACCTGTATAAAAAATAGTGCTATGCGGCAACGTATTCATAAACTCCTAGCTATGGGGATTATTCATGAAAGTCCAATCTGTCACTATTAAACTCCAAATTTGCATTTATTCTCCATTTCCCTTCCTTTGCGTATTCAGTAGTCTCTGCGTTGGGGCATATTTGTGTCCAATGCAGACACTTATGACTGTGGTAGACTTACAGAGCTCTTCGAACCACCTCATGTACATTGTGCACATATAATTCAGCTATTTATCAAGTGTCGGAGTCTGTATAAGAAGCAGCCTCAGCAAGGCATACTGTGTCAGATTCACCAATTAGCTAAGTAGGGGGTTGATGGCAGGGCTCCAATGTGGTCTGACACAACTTTTATTTAAAAGTGGCAATAAAGAGTGCAACTAAGTGACAACATAAAGTGTGGATACCCATGTGGGCTGTATTTATAGTTAGCCACTCATGGGCCAGTGCCATGGGCACCACTTTTGTGGTGGCAGCGTGCTGGGTTTGTCTAGGGCAGCATTAATCCTTAATACAGTCCTGGGGATATGTTTTTTTATTTGTATTTTTGTATTTTGAAATAGAAAAGGATGTATTACGCACTTAATGCAGTTAGTGGGACAATGTAATAATGATATCACATGCCCAGGCCCATGCCTATAGGGGGCCCAGATCAGAATTTCCTCTCAGTATTCATGATTTGTGAAATTATTAGTCACACTGATAAGGCACTGCAATTGTCTGCATGATTTACTCAGTGATTATTTGCATAAAGAGGTGTGGCCAGCCAGTGGGTGTGTCCCAAATATTCTCTGCCTATAAGGGATGTAAATCTGGCAGTGGGTAAAATGTTGCATGATCTATTGGCAAATGTCTGACACTTTGTAAAAATGTAGATTTATTAAGTTGCATGTGTCTTCTACAGAGACTATTTCAAGGTGTATTTTTTTTTTTTTGTCCTTATAGTTTTTTTCCTAGTCAGAGCCAGTTTTAAACAGAGGGAGGCCCTGGGCAAAACTGAAAGTGATGACCCACATGCTTATATGTGTATCAGTTTGCAATAGGGACTCCTCTAGGTATTGAGGGCCATGGGCAGTTGCTCAGTTTGCACCCTCTGAAAACAGCCCTGTGTCTAGTATTGTGTGGGACGAAACAAGGGCTTCCCTTCTGGATAACAACACTCTGTGCCAAGATTTCACAGGGAATTCTAACTGGCCACAGAGGTGCCATCAGGATTAACACCCTCCCAAGTGTGGAACCAGGGGTGATTTTCAGCAGGGTCAAGAAGGGTTGACAACCCTGTTACATTTTTATAAAGAGTAATTTGTGCCATTGTCCTACAGTTTTCTATAGACAATTTAATGTAAAGTGAGACAGTTGTATTAGAAAATTAGTGCTGTGTGGAATGTTCTGCGAAAATTCTGTTGGAAAGTCAAAACTAAATCAAGTACATTGGATGTGACTGATAAAAATGGAACCTGTTTCTATGTGTAGGAGTCACTGAGGGAAATTTATAAAGGTAATTTAGAAGTACCCTCCTTCTTCATTTCAGCAAAACGGCCACTGAAACGCATGCACAGAGATATTTTTAAATCTGTGCATGCGTTCAGTGGCTGTTTTGCCAAATAGAGATAGGGGGAGGGTACTTTGCGAAGGTCTTCCTCACATACAGAGACTGGAAGAGAGCTGCATGTGGGAGTGTTTTATCTCACAGGACTGGACATATGGTCTTGAGAAGGAAGCCAATTGTGCAAAAGTACTGTTAGTGTACTGCTGCCGGGCACAATCAGTCACATCTCATGTATGCTATGGTTCTCTTTGAAATGGTCATTATTGTGAAAGTTTGTGTTTCTGCCTAATAATGAGTACATTTAATTAATGTAGTGATTTTTTTACAAATGTATCCACTCTTTCTGCTTGCACGGGGAATGCATCTCATGGTGCTCCCATGCATATCCTTCTGGGAACCGCTGCTTTTTCAGTAGACATTTGAGTTTTGAGTCTAAGGGGGTTATTCATTAATGTGCGAATTCACCTAAAATAGTGACTTTGCATCTGTTCGCATAGAAAAAATGATGGATGACCGGAATTCCAATAGTGTTATTTAATGTGCAAACTCACATAACACAAACACAACGTTTTGGGGGGATGAACCATCTTTCATCAGGTGAACAAGATGCATGTGGTGAGGGAGGTTAAATACTTAACATCAGTTGGTGACATCACATTAGGGAGTGTTTAATTACAACGGGATGTAGTATTACACAAAACTGTGAGACTATCAAACAGAGTAACCTTTGCGTCTGTTCATGTCACTATGATCAGGAAGACACAAATTCACTTCTTCCTATTCATGAAGTAGTGGACAGCAACAGACACAGTCGCATGCATAGTGCGGTGTAGTCAGTTGGACAATAGTTGGATTATAAATCATGCAGAGTGAGGCGAATTTGACAAGTGAAGGGCAGTGATGTCAGTCTCATCATATCCCACTAACTGTACATAAGTGAATAATATTTTCTTTTTTTTTATATATATGTCACCTTGAGCCTACTTCATGTTTAGCAGTAGACTAATTTAGTCGCAGTCACCATTTTTACTTCTAAATGAATAGTGGCTTTATGCAACACTGATGCCCTGCCATCAAACCCACCAATTTGCCACTCTGATCAAACAGGGGAATTTGCAGCAGTGCACCTTGCAGAATCTGCTCTTTTGACAGATTCTGTCGCATGCTGAATATTCAAACTACCTGTACACGCACTCACAAAGTGATGCAAAAATCACTGTAAGTCCGCAACTGTCATATAAGCGTCTGAATTGGTCACCTTGCAGAGTTTGTGAACTAAGCAAGGTTGGAGAAGTTATGAAAAGATGCAAATTCGGCATTTATGCGACAGACCACCCTTTAATGAATGGTCACCTAAGACTTAAGTGCTGTCCTTGGTTCTATGTTAAGCAGGGTGTACACTGGTGAATTTTCCTGCATGTTTAAAAAAAATGCACAGGCACAACTTCACATTGTCTCCACACTGTCTTAGCATTCCTCCCTCATGTGTGACCACCGTTGTTCAGTTCATATTGCTAATAATCCTGTCACACTTTTTGCGTAGCATTTAAGTGGTAAAAAAAATGCAGCAAGAAGCATCCTAGGCATATTCCTCTCTATGAAATGTTTGTGTGTCATTGCACAGCCAATAGTCATTACTTTCAATATGTTTTTGCAACCGCATATTTTTAGGGTTCTTTTTCCAGAGCAAAATTAATCTGTGAACCCAGCCTAAGGGACTCATTGATATTATTTCACTGCTATAAAGATTTCAGGCTGCCTTTTGTAAACCAGGAACTCAACCTTATCAATGACACTGTAGCCTCTTGAGACAGGGCCAACACCATGTGCCTCCACATCAAGGTACGTATTGGTTTCTGTGGAGGGGGTATCAGTGATGCATGGAAAGGGGGTCTATATGGCTATAGTACACCACTACACATATCCAGGCGGTAATCCACAGCAATAGATAGATAACTGTTCTTTGACTATCCTTGCTCATTCTCTGTTATGTTATAGAAAGAGCAGTTGTCCAGTGATTTGACCATCATGTGATTAGGAAATAGTATTCCCTTTAAAAGAAGAAAAATAGGCTGTATGGTTAACAAATTCAAAGTAACGGTTTTTATATATTATACTAGAATACAGGATTAAGACAACAGCCATTCCTCTGATGATTGCATCAGCATATATAAGCGATTACCTGTCTGGATAATTATTAGAATGATTACATCTACAAATATCTGGCAATGATCCAGTTGTTTGAAAAGTGGAGAATCTGCTTACAGCCAAATAAGTAAAAACGGATTGATCCTTAGGCAGTGCTGTAGCTGTTTGCTTTTTAAAGGGACACAAAGGGTAATGACAAACTAGGGGTTTATTTACTAAAGTCTGAATTGCTGCGTAAATTTGTGAATTCGCCAGCAAAAGACAGTTGCAATAGGCTGCTTCATTATGGGAATATTGTCACAGTCGCGACTTTACTATGGGAACATTGTTGCGGTCTCGACTTTAAAATTGTCGTGGTCATGGATTTGCTATGGGAATCCTCTGTTTGAGAATTCTGATTTACTAAAAGCCTTTGTCATAAAGTAGGTATTCTATGTACCCATGGTTTTAATGCAACCAATTCAAATCACAGCTGCCTTAAAGCAAACCAGTAACCACTTTATCTCAAAGGCTCAGAAAGTCTATGGATTAGCCTTATTTAGAATATCTTAATTTCCCAGACCCAAGCGGTATTTTAACCTATCTAGCTCCAGATATCAGTCTTTACATGTCAGTTTTACAGTTTTAGTCCCTCACACCTATGCCCTGGGCACTGCTCACTTCTGAAGTGAAGATAGTTAAGAATCATAATGTTGCCTGGATTCCTATATTGCCTGTTGTTTTTATAGCTTGCCAAAAGTGAACTTTCAGTAGAATAAGGAATAAAGCAATGTTTTAATCTTTATTTAAAGGGAATCCAAAGTCACAGGCTGGCTGGCTGGCATGCTAAACTAACCTTTTAAGCAGACCCTGCAGCTGGCTGAGCACTTTGTTTAAAGTGTAAGTAAACCCTATTTATAAAGGTTGCTCCATTAAAGTATTGTAAAGTGGAAAAACAATTAATGAAATCCTCACTCACCTCTTCACTCTGCAGCACTTGTTATCCCTCTGTAAAATATTTCTTCTTTCTGTAGAGTATGAGGCCACACCCCAACCCTCTCAAATTCTCTGTCTTAATAACTGACTTTGTCCTAGTCAGAATTCAATGCTGCAGGGCTTGTGTGCAGTGAAAGGAAAGTATCAGATTACTAAGTATGCACTAGCAGAATGAGCCATTGTGTGACCTCATTAGGGGGAGGTGACTTCTGGGCACTATACAGGAAAAGCAATATCATAAGAAATGCATGGGAGAGAGGCTACTTGATTAAGAGGTGATAACTCAAAAACACAAAATCGTTTTTACTTTTAAATGTTTAAGTTTATGTTTCTACATTATAAATATAATATATATGTATAGTTTGGTCAATAACTTTACACTTTAAATAAAGAACCAAATTGCAGAGTGTTGCCACCCCTATTGAATATGCCTTATCTATGGCACAGACTGTCTCTACACATGTGTAAGCTGTGCTAAACCTTCCAGTGCTGAGTCAGAGGGCTGAGAAGACAGGCGTAAACCCCCTGTTCTTATTAGTTTGATATGGAGGACTCTATCAGATATTAGAGAAGCCAATCTACATACCAATGGAGGAATTGTGCTAGTGAAAGGCTGGCTGGCATTCAGCATGCCAGTGACTTTGGCTGGGGCTGGAACTACACTAGCGCTTTGTAATGCTGGCATTTCATGGTTCTATGCATACATCTTTATACGCAACAACACTAACAATGCACTGTACAGAATATTGTACAGCACCATTGTTTACAGGTTTGTACAGGCACATATAAGTCAGCAATAGCATGTAATGCCACTCATGGGTACAGTTCCATAAAGTAATATAGTATTTTCAGGCATTGCTGTGTGAGGTCTACCAATTATTACTGAAATGCCCATGTGTAAGAAGCATATGTGGTTGCACTTATAAATATCAACTCATGTGTATATTTTAAACTATTAAGTAAAATCTTCCTATATTTGACTTTATGTTAACCTGTGCCCATGTTGAAATGTAAAAGCTCAACTGCTTTGTCTCTTTGTATAGCAAACATTTAGGGCAATGTCACCTAAGTTGTTTGGTTGCCTTAGTGTGCCATTACCCTCATATTATAAAGCCAGTAGAGAGTTTTCAAGTTACCCTGATCCTTTTCTTACTAAACCAGTGTGTATGCAAAGAAACTTCTGCTCTGGAGACTGGTGGGACTGTAGGGGAGGGCAGGGGAGGGAGGGTAGGAGGACAGACAGGAGAGGGCAGACAGGGGAGGGATTTCAGGCAGGCAGGGGAGGGTTGGTGTATTTTATTAAATATTTTAGCACACTATTTGGTTCAGAATATTTTTTTTAAATTATTTTCCACCTTAAAATCCTAGGTGCATCTTATGGTCATGTATTGTATGTCTTATGGAGCAAAAAAAAAAATAGTAGATTTTTTGGAAGCATAGATTGAATATATGTCAATTATATATGCATTTGAGGAATTTTAATTTTTTGCTGTTACTGTTCTTTTTAATAAGACCTTAATTTTTTCTTGTAGAAAAAATTGTCCACTATAATTTGCAGTCAAGCATGCAGACGGAAGTCATGTTTTGTCTGTCTTAAATGTCACAAGCTGGATACACACAAGTAATGAATATGTAGGACCTGAGCAGCATATATTTTGTTTTGTGTATTTATATCGGTAGGAAGTGACTTTTACTATTATGGTAGCTTTCCCTTTTCTCCACACCTTTAAGGCAGATTTATGCACTGGTGCCTTTGAAAATATAAAGGCTAAATCTGGAAATGATCATAACAAACAAAGAGATAAGCAGGTATTATCCTTTTATCCTCCAGAGCTACATTTAATGTTCGGAAGGCAATTTTGTTCATAGTATTGTTTTCTGTGGATTCATCCCCTGCAGTTTGCTTACATTCACCTCCAGGGTATGGAGTGCTGTACACAAGTCATGACTGACAATGCCTGATGATTATGTATAATAAAAACACACTAGTTGACAGATTTATCTATTTATCTTTATATGAGTGCATCATACATTATAACCAGAAACTATTTCTAATAATATCAAAACATATAGCAGCCATTTTATGCTTTGCAACATCTAGCATTATGGACACTAGCTAAACCTCACATAACAATTTAAGGGGGCTCCACAGCCACACACTAAACTTATAGCTTCCAATTATAAGTTCAGTTGGCAGGCATATATTAGCAAAGGTTACCACTTAACACTTCTGAAGTGTTCATAAAGGGACAAGTCTGATCCACAGCACTTGGCTCTTCCTCCTAGCTTAGTCAGGGGCTGAGGTATAATACATATGCTTATAGCATGCACAGAATATACATGTCCCATACATGTCTTAAATCAAAGTAACATCCCTGCAGTAACTAAGCATTATTGCAGTTTTGGGAGGGATTAGTGTCCCATTAAGAGAACCTACTGGCCCAAGTTTTACCCATGATACACTTCAGCATCAATAAAGCAATACTTTCAACTCAAGAGTGAGCAACCAAAGGAAACTTATCTCTTCCTACAGAAACTTAAAAGGGAATGGATATGTGACAAAATGAAGAAGAGCTATAACATGCCTTATTACCCAGACCAAACTAATACAACATGGATAGAGAAACCAATCTGTACCAGCAACCTATAGATAACTACACCTAACTAGTAGGATTAATTTACCCTTAAATTCCCGGTACTGTCCTTTCCTGAAAGTTTTTCAAGCTTACTCTTCCTATTCCTCTTACTCCCACTTAGATTGTAAGCTCCTTGGGGCAGGGACCTCCAACCTCTTGTGTCAGTCACTACCTAGCACTTAATTTGGTGTACCCTTGTTATATTTTACTTGTATTGTTTAATGCACTTTTCCCTTGTTTGTATTGTACTTGTATCGCTGAATTGTACAGCGCTGCTTAACTTGTGACGCTTTATACCGTAAATAAAATTATACATACATACATATAACTACAACAAAATAGTTTCCAAGATGTAAATTGCACATGTACTCATATTTTTCTCCATATATTAGCTTTCGTTGCCTTTTCTTTCTCTATTTCACTGCATTCTCCATCTTTAGATCAATTAATCTGTGAGCCTGTAAAGTACATTTTAAGTGGATGGCACTATACAAACACAATATACAAAGAAAGGCTAGGTATTTATCTGTATTACAATCTGCCCTTCTGCTTTGAGAGTGCAGCAAGACACAGTTCATTTACCACCTGGTAATCTCATTTTTAAGTGTCTGGGAATCCTGCCAATGCTGTATCATTATTGCAGCCAGCAAGAACATGATTGTTAGGTTTAGTGACGTACACCTTAGCATTTCCATCTCTGGCTTGGCTAACAAGCAGTTAAACACCCAGGATTTATTCCATTATGAAATGTTTTGCTAGCACTTAATCCTTCAATTCCCATTCAACTCTGCAGACTAGTAAGAAAGCACATGTGCTTGGCCCGTATTGCATTCAGCAATCCATGTAGCTTTATATGTAACACTGGGATAGGGAAAAACATGTGCTATTATAAAAAAAAAAAGTGGTAAAAAGATTCCAGACATGTTGGTACCTATTCTGTAACTCTGCAGCAAATACTAAAATCCAGGCTGATCAGCCAAGTCTAATACTGTATATTGGTCATCTACAAAGTGACCAGGTTGGCATGGGGTTCTGGGTAAGCAATAAGGAGACTAAGCAGACATTGACCTTGATTCTGAGATGCTTCTCAATGAGGCTCAAAGGCAGGTTGCTGTAGGTTAATTATTGCACATGTTTATATAGTGCCACCATCCTCTCCAGAATTTACAGAGATTAACCATTCATTAAATTTCCTGAATATGTGGAGCTTACAATCTATTTTCCCTAATCAGTCACACAGGCTAGGACTAAATGATGGTGATTGCAGTGAAAGAGTGAGGGAGGTTAAAATCAAAGAAAGCTGACAATTTAGTCCAGTCTCAATTAACCAAGTATGTTCTTGTGTCATGGGATGAAAATGGAGTTACAAGCAGTGCTAACCACTGTACCAACACAGCCTGAACAATATTCTAGAAAATAATGAGCTAGGCTACGTCTTGAATGTAATCTCTCCCTCTCTGATTTTAAATATAATATGATGTAACTTTAGTGAACTTTCTGAATGAGATCAGCCATCTGCCCCTAGGTAGGTGAAATTCTTCAGCAGGAACAGGAAAGTGTAACTCAGCATTTAAATCTTTCTATTCTGTTTTCCCTGTGGGCAGAAGCTGTTCTCTGGCAGCATGCATAGCGGGAAGCATATGGAAAGCATCGGAGAGGTGAAGTAGCACCTGGACAACCTGCTGCTACCTCCAAGTCCACCACCTTGGATTTGTTTCTCATCAGTTTGTCTTAAATACTGTTCCCATGGGCAATAAAATTTCCGAGATAACACCTGATATCAGACAGCTACAGTCTGACTAAGCCTACTCCTACATGAGCAGATACATTTATATTTCATCGTTTTATGAATGCAGTTTGGCTAGGCTTTCCTCTCCATGGTGAATGTCTGGTATGTGGCCTTGGGAAGGTTATTTAGAATGTTTTTTGCAATGGCCTCATATTACCTTTTGCTCTTTCCGAGTGCATTATATGTACATTTTCTTCAGATTTGGTCATTTTACATATATCTTTCTTTTAACATTCATATAATTTTACCTGGTAAAGTTGGCAAAATGTAAATATTATTTTACTTCAGTGCCTCTGTCTGCCCAAGCCCTCTATCAATGGTCAGTCACAATGTCAAAGTCATCTTTATCTCACTTGTCAGTGAGCACTATATTTGCAGTATGTTATACATGAGTCCACTAACCGTTAGCTGCTCTGAAATGATTCTTTCAGTGTGACTGATGTAATGAAGAGAATCACAGTTAGAAACTAAAAAGGTGGAGAAGAAAAGAAAGAGGGTTCACAGCCTGTATAAGGTGTACTGTCCTCTGTGCTTTCCTGGTATCTCTTCTATTAGGAGCTTTCTTGTTTTATGGTGAAGTACAGTTCCCATTGCTCCCATAGCTGTTTATTTTGTCTGGCAGTTATACTGACATTTTTTTTTGCAACAGTGCATACTGGTTTGTGATACTGTTTATGTCATATCGTAGAAAAGATAGAACGTTAGCAAATTTCAAGTCTTTTTCAAGGAATGTCCATTTATGATCATGTGTTCCATATGTTTTTCTTTAAAACATCATCAAAATAGGATCCCTACGGCTTCCTGGTACAGAATACATTTAGAAAGAAGGTGCACCCACAATCCCCCTCAAGCTCTGATTTGCTTCTTTATCCTTTGTGCATATAAACAACAATCATTGATTGTTCCTTTTTCTTAACTCCCTCAGGTGGAACATTTTATCTGGTGGCATGGCCATGTTGACTGAATACCTAGTAGAATAAATGTCCCTAATGATTGGGAAAGTCTTTATGGGAAGGGTAGATGCAGCCTGCCAAAATTGGATATTGGCATGTGCATGTGGATATCTGGAGATTGCAAACGTTTCTACAGATGAGTGATTCAACAGCTGTCTGAATGATCAGATCTGCAAATATCAGTTAAATGTTGCTTCCACTTCTGTAGCCAACTTTGCCTGTTGGATCAGACTTTTAGCTGTTTGTTGAACCTGCCACAAGTCATTTATTACACAAATGGGATATATGTTAAGATGAGCTAATGATAATCATGCAGTGATGATATTATTTTATTTAGCTCCACCAGGCAATGTGTTTGCAGTGCTTTCATTCACTGCATTACAACCAGAAGTAACCAGTCTGGCAGAATCACTCATGTAGTGAAGGCCTGTATTGAATGCCAGCATATATGACAATAACAACAAACACAAGTTTGTTGAAGAACTGGGCTGGAATTAAGGTAGACATGATGCTAGTTACTCAGCAGGGTTCCCTTGTACAGTTTTGTTTTCTCTCAGCAGGTAAATCCTGAATAGTAGAAACAGTAGGAGATGGTGCTGCATCCTCAACTTGCCCCAGGGAAGGAATTGCCAAGCTGTTTAGCTTCTTTTCTACAGCTAGCTCCTATCCTTTCCCTCAGTTTACCAGTCCAGTGACTATTTACGTTTAAATCTCATTCACACTAGCTGCTCTATAGGTGCTAATCATAAGCAGGAAAGCCTCTGTTACTTCTTCCTGTTAGAATCCAAGTATACACGGTGCATTTTACTCTAGGTTTTTGGGCAGCTCCATAGCAAGAGCATTGTGAATTTACATTGTGCAGAGTAAAAAGACTGGCTTGTATTGACAGTGTTTGTGCAGAACAGAAGTTTTTGAAAAAAAGTTCCTGTTTTCATTATGTCTTATAGTAGAGTTTACACTGGCAAAAGTGACTTCACTTGCCAAGAGTAGAAGGTGGCTGCACTCTACATGCCATTTCCAAGGCTGAAGCCAAACTAAGTATTTTGGATTCAGTCACTCCTGTCTGTAACTGGCCCCATTCATAGAAATAAGAATCTTTGGTGATTGCAGCATTCAGGAGAGTTCCAGAGAGGAAGAAGCCCGAGCGTGTAGTCATGCCTAATTCCTATGTGACAAGGTACAGGAGCCGGGTCACTGTGCTTTTATCAGTAGTAAAAGGGCAACAATCACAAACACGAGTGTGTTACTGTGTTTAGAACTACGCTGAACTTAAAAGAACAGAATGCCGAAAAATAAAAATGCCTCAAATATATTTCTAGTTACTATACATTCGGTTTGCGCTTATAGAAATTAGAAGTTGTAAAGTGGGATATTTAACTTTTTAGCTTTAAAATTGGGCTTTCTGGTGCACTTCCCGAATATGTATTTTCTAAAGCACTATAGACATAGAGACATGACTAGGTGAGGTCTGTTTAAAAACATGGCTGCTATCAGTAAAGATAAAATAAAACTTCAAAAAATAAAATGTATACAAGTGCTGTAATTGACTAACAACCATGCCAATCCAAATAGGAATTTCTGATTTTTCTTGTCCCTGGGCCGTTAACTGAATTAAAATGAAATTGACAACTTCAGTTTATTCTTGTTACTGCTATTCTGTTATTTGACAGATTATTTAACATTGGTTTTTAAAGTCAGGATGTAATTTGCAAAGGGTTGTAGCTACTCATTTTTACCAAAAAGGCAGTAAAGACCCAACGAGAAGTATATCTATCATGGAACAGCTTTGTTTATAAATGTATTTCCCATGTTTATTACATTGTCTTGTCATACTTTCCCTGCAGATTTCCACTTGCACCTACAGAGCTGTTCTAGCTTTGATATTTTTGTATTTAACAAAGTGAGAGGGGAATTCAACATTCAGCGAAGAGAGCTCCGGATCCTTTACATCACTTCGCACATGGTGTTATGCGCCCGTTGATGTCCTGCACGCGGACATCATGAGCACATTAAAGGGATTCCAGTCTCGGCGAGAGCAAAAGAGTTGCCTCTTCGCTGAATGGTGAATTCCCCCCTGAATCTTCAGATTCACTGAAATCTGTGCATCTCTCTAGACAAAAAACATTATTTTGTAATGGTCATTGATAAGGTGAGGTTCCTTAAAGAAAAAAAAAACTAAAAAGACAGGCAAAATTGCTCTTCAGAAAATTGAAAATGAAAAGTATGAACAGTTTTCTGGTAATTCTTATTGCTGAAAAAAAAACCAGGGGATTAAATTACCTCTCTGTTTTGAAGCTTTAATACATTCTCACTTCACTTGGATCCAAATGAGCTTAGCAGAAAAAAAACGTGTTCCCTAAAATGATCATAGAGTTATTTCATTTTGTTCAGGAATTCTTAAGATTGCAGCAATCTTTTATAAACTAGACTTTCTGGGGAAACTTCATGAATATGTATTATCTAAAGTTCCCTAAAAAAGCAATGGATCTCTCTCTTTCTGTGCCTCATTGACTAAAGTGCAAATTCACCTGTTGAGTTCACTTGGCTACACTTCGAGTTGCATTGCCAAAATAGATACAAATTCACTGATCATTATTGACTAAGTGGAGAATACACTTGTTGAATAAGCAGACAGCAGTGAACGCTGTTGGATGCATTGTGTGGCATAGCTTTGAGAGAACTTGGTCTAGTCCAATCTTTAATAACTGACAATTTCACCGGATTCATTTCCAACTCTGCAGCGGAGATAATGTTTCCTAAAAAGGAAACTTTGGAGACAAGAAATTCACATTTTCAATTTTGGTGTAAAGGGAATTAGCGCAGAGCCAGAGTAAAACCTCTTTAACATGATTTACATGTTCAGACAAGGATCTAGAGAACACCAAAATATCATCCAGTGTAAACTGGGATCTCTGCTACGTGAAAAAAAAACACCATAGGCACACTTGGCCAACGATAAAAATAAATGTATTTTCCAGTTTATTTTCCAGTACACAAGAGTTGTTTCCACAATACAAGTTTTTTCCAAATCACAAAAAAAAAAAATGCTTTTCTCCAGCCCAAAAATAAATCAATCAGTTGTTTCCACAATCACTGGTTAATATCAGAAGAAACAAAACAGTTTTCTATTGTTACCAGTTTGATGGTTTCAGAAAGGGTCCACGCCCGAGCTGCAACAGCTTCTCTGACTTTCTCAGTCTCTCTCTTTTTCTCTCACTAGCTAGCACAACTTTTTACCTGCTTTATTCATGTCAGGTGTATCTATTAGGGGAAAATCTGGGATGGAGTGCAGGAGTAGCCTTCCCTCCCAAGCCCTTCAGCCACTTCTAAATCCTGGTCCCAAACTCCAGTTAAATAACAACACTGGTAGTTTAATACTGCCAGGCATAGCTCTTACCAGGATTTCTATGCCACTGCTACCAATAACCTCAGTGGCATGTACACTCCATCGACCACTCTTCCATACACCTGCTTACACCAGGTAGACTACCACTGAAATGCTCAAGATGTCACAAAAGATGTCATTCATGTATTCCTGAAAGACTGTAAGGGCATTACAAAGCCTGAAGGGCATAACCAAATATTCATAGTGGCCTTCATGAATGTTAAGTGCAGTCTTCCATTCATCACCCTGTCTTATCCAAATTAAGTTATAGGCTTCGCGAAGATCAAGTTTAGAAAAAATGGTTGCTTCTTTTGAGCAAACAATTCTGAAATTAATGGTAAAGGGTAAGTATTCTTAAGTAATTTTATTAAGACCCCGGTAGTCAATACATGGTCTAAGGCTCCCAGTGTAAGCACAAGATGGCGACCATGACAGACGCTGAAGCCAGACCATGGAGGAGGAGAAAAGGTGAGTAGAGCTCCTAACATAAGCGAACGTGGGGAATAATTCTCATACCAGTCCAATGGGATTTTCTGTTTCTCTGGCATTACTGATCCTATAAGAATAAAGTTTTCTCTTTATCAGCCTTGTTCACTTCATTCTATGGTTATAATCTGTGGTGGTGAACTTATGGTAGACATGCCAGGTTCCAACACTTCAGTCGCTCCCTAACGGGGAATCCAGGACAGCTGTCCCAGATCCCCCATGAGCGAGTGCTCCTTTCAGGTTTATGTGTAAATGCACAAACAGCTGAAAACTGTCAGTGTAGGCTGGAGGACAACGGTCTACACTGACAGAAGATTTTGACCTCTGCCCCAATACAGACACAATAACATCATTCATTGGTGCTTGCACTGTGGGAGAAAAAGGTGGATGACCGTCTGCAGTTTGCACACTCAGGGGGTTATTCACTAAGGTGCGAATTCAACTGTCGAATTCGCAAACAGCGGATTCCCATAACAAATCCGTGACAATTTTCCCATAATAAAGTCACGACTGTGTCAATATTCTCATTATAAAGACACGACTGCAACAGTAGCAGCCTATTGCAATTGTCTTTATCTGGCAAGTTCGCACCTATATGCAACTATTTGGACTTTAGTGAATAACCCCCATAGTCTCTAAAAAGTTCATAACCACTGGTTACAAGTATAGATAACAGATACCCTCAACCTTATGTCTGCATTATTCTGAGAGCGAGAGGTTGAGCACCTTTTTGCAAAAATTCATTGGATTTATTTTTCTAATTTCTCTTGTATAAATGATCCCCAGTATCAGTAGTGCAGGTGGAAAGATGAACTTCCTTCTGGATTTTAGGTGAATAGCAAAGGCTAAGTCCAAATAGACCAATTACAGAACTTCAGTCTAGGTAATCCACTTTAATCTGTCGCCTCCATTAACATCACATTACTTATACTTTCCTAAATGATCTGCTTTGAAAAAAACAAATATATTGTCAAGTATTCAAGGGCGATACATGAAAAACAGACACTTTTTTTCCAGTAGATTTATTAATTATGTTAAGGCCTGTGGATCCAGAGCTGGTACATTCTTTTTTAGGCAAACATTCCAATTTTTTATATGTTAGTACAGCATATTGTTTGTTTTTCTAAACATCAATTACCAAGATTCTCCTGGGAATAGAATGTCTATGTAAGTGCAAGATTTTATTGGATTACCATACAGCATATATCTTTATTTATGTTGGGACACTGCAAAATAGTTCACTGTCCAACAGGAGGAATCCCCTGGGAAGAGGAATATATGTATACTAAATCTATTAGAACAAGAGAATATCACTTTTGAGGCCAGAAGCCTGTATCTTGGTGAAGAACAGATGTAACATTTACTGAATCTTTATTAGGCTGTGACCTTAGTATAACACTATTGATGTGCATAGTGACCTCCATATAGAACAACAGCATATGTACTGCCTTGGTATTCACAGTGCTTTTTTTGTAAAAAACATTTGCCGGTACTGCTCCTAACGCAGCACTAACACAGCCAGCCACTGTCTGTCTGAATGACCTGATCAGTCATCAGATTTTCTGGTACGCCGTACCGGCGCGTACCACCGCAAAAAAAGCACTGGGTATTCAGTACAAAGAATCAAATGATAGATATTCAATAATAAAACATATATATATTTTTATTCATATAGCGCTACTTTATTATGCAGTGATTTAGTCCCTACCCTGTGGAGCTTACAATCTAGTTTCCCTATTCAGTCATGCACAGACAGATGTATGTTTTTGGATTGTGGGAGTGTGCAAAGTAAACCCATGCAAGTCAGGGAGAATTAAACCCAGAAACCAGCTCTGCAAGGCAGCAGTGCTAACCACTGAGCCACCGTACTGCCCATATGTCAGATGTAGAAAGTAAAAAAGTAGATTTTGTCAATAGTTTGTACATTTTTCTTATCTAGTCTCTGCCATTATCATGCTTACAGTAAATACAGTATTAATTCTGGGAGCCCATATAATCAGTTATTTAAGGCACAATAATTTGGTCAAACTGGAGGAACTTTTGTCTTTTTTTGGCCTTACTAACTATGTTACTACACTGAGCTGTCTACCAAGTATGCTGTGATTCCTTTCCTAGTGTTTATTCTATGGAATGGAGCAAAATAAATCTTCCCCACCCACTGACAGATCTAGTTGTTTGACATAACCGCTGAATAATCTATGGGTAGCTGATTTGCCTAAACACACAGTGCAGGCTTAGACATAAAAAGGACTGAAGGCTTTAGCAAGAATAAACCTGGTCATACACAATAAGATATTTTAGAAGATTCCAAATATAAAAAACATTAAATGAAAGAATAACTAAAAAGTGTTAAGGATAGTCTTTTTTACACACTAGCATGTACAACATGAAATTTGTACTGTGTATGGCCAGCCTTGCCAGTGAGGAAGCAGTTGCCATATATCAGTACTGAAGTGTGAGATCTATCTATGATTATCTATCTACTCAAGGAAAATCTCCCTCTTCTTCTCAGAAAAACTGCAAAAATGTAGTTGTTTTAGGCTGGGTTTACAGTAGCTCTCCTAAGCTCTGCACTTAAAATCAAAAATGTTACCCCAAACCCCCATGATACTTACCCAATGTCACATTTTTAGGGAGTGTAGGGACACGAACAATGCGACGGGAGAGGAGCAACATGGAGCGCGGAAGAAGTGGTTACACAACATCATGTAAGTATTATTGAAAAATGCATCACAAAAATATGCTGGTCTGCAAGTGCCAGTGGCTTTCAGGATGTGCTTTTTTTTTTTTTTTTTAAAGCACAGCTCTTAGAAGCACTAGTGTGAACCTAGCCTTAACCCTCAAACAGAACAACCCAGACACTAGAGTCATGTTAGACAATTAAACACAGCATCAGTATACCCATACAAAGGATCCACCAACTGAACTAAACTCTGCTGACTGAAACATTGCTACTGAGTTGGCTGGTTGTTTTCAATCAAACAACCGTTATTGGTCTTGAGTGATCAAAAACACCACATTAGGTAGGGCTCAGACGAGCGCTTAGAAGCTCTGCATTTTAAAAAAAAGCATATTTTCGGGATGCTCTTTTCAATAGTTACTTACGCAATGTTGTGTAACCACTACTTCCACATTCCCTGCTACTCCTATCCTGTTGCATTGTTCGCGTCACCTTCCTACGCCCCCTAAAAATACAACATATGAAGCATCCCAACAGCCTTCCGGCGCATGGTCATGCCAGTAAGCGTTTTTTTCTTTTTTAACATACAGCTCTTAGAGGCACTAGTGAACCCGACCCTAGCTGGCAAATCAGTGGTTGTATAGATAGCTTAAAGAGACAATTACAGCAACAACAAAATCTGAAAATGTCCATTTTCCATTCATACATAGAGAACAAGTAGTCTGCACTTCTAAAATAAATCTACATTGCTAAAAATTTACTGTATTGGAATTTACTTTCGTGGGGGGAAATTTATAAAGGTGATTTCAACATATTCAATTGAATTAGATCCTTGAAGCTTTGAATTTGATTTATCAATATTGACAAAGATTGACATTGATAAATATCAATGTGTTAATACCGCTGCATTTTACGGTACATTAGCTTCGGTGGAGCTCCTTTTCCATCCGTATCGCTGATCTTTTCAATGGGGACTTGTTCTAAATCATTTCGATAGGGAATAACCGGTTTATTTCACCCTCAACCAGGCGAACACATTTCAGAAAAAGTTCAGAATGGGCTTAATAAATATCAATATCGATATACAGCACCAGGATAAAACTTTTATGATTTTTATAAATATCCCTCATAGTTTTAGACCAGCGATTCTCAACCTTGTTAAGACCGTCCGCGACCCCTGGTACTGACGTCACACAATAACGTTTGGGTCCGACGTCATCGTGTCTTGTATCACATGAGACATTCGGGCGCAACGTCATCATGTACTCATGTCACGTGATGATGTTTGGGCCTGACATCACCGCACAGGAACCCTTATATAAAGGGACCTGTGCTTTCTTCCAGCTTCACAGCGTGTTTGCGACCCCTGTGAGAGTGCCGTTCGACCCTTAAAGAGGTCGCGACCCACAGGTTGAGAATCGCTGTGTTAGGCTGTAGGGGTTTAACTCATTTATTATTGAAAGCTGAATTTTTGCAATGATTATATAATTACCCAGTTAGTGTACAGTGTCAGACTGAGACATTATAAGTCCAATAGAGAAGGTGATCCAAAGGGCCCACCACCACCTATTTACAAAATTTATGTTATCACCCAAACATTAAAATGATAAATAAATCATAAATCAGTTTAAAAGAACATTACTTAGCCCCCTATTAATTCCTAGGCCCAGCCCTATTATGCTTTTGGGCAAAGACCTGGGCCTACCTGAGAATCTTTGGGGGGGGGGGGGGGGGGGGGGGGGGGGGGTACACTTTCATTGTTAAAATACACTAAAAAAAAAATTACATATAATAGTCACATAAATTTCAAATTACATATTTTTACAATCTAGTGTTATTGGTCCTTTAAAGTGCACCTGTCACCACAAAAATAATACTAATTTAGGTTGTACTAATGAAATAAATGTTTTTGTAAATATATATGTATTTTAAAAAATGTACCTTTAAACAGCATTTCTCTCTGTCATGTTCCCTGTCAGCCCAATTTTCTTTCTCGAGTGTTGGGTGGGCGGGGCTAAATGATGACTGACATAATAGCTCCTTCAATCAGATCCTTGCTAGATTGTGATTTAAGGGATCTGATTGGAGGAGCTATAATGTCAATCATCATTTAACCCCCTCCCAACCAACCCAGGAAAGAAAAGTCAGGCTGACAGGGAAGATAACAGAGAGAAATGCTGTATAAAGGTACATTTTTTAAAAATACATTTATATTTACAAAAATGGTTATTTTATTAGTACAATCTAAATTAGTATTAAAGTTTTGAGGTGACAGGTGCACTTTAACGATGATCGCATTCCCTTCCATCAAATTTTTTGAGTCTAAGGGGTGGCCAAACATGAGTTGATGTTTAAAAATTGATCAGACATGCTTGAAAATTTCACTTTGCGTTTCTTATGATATCATCGAGGTAAATACCACTTACCATTTACATAATTGATGTAAACACTACTGGTTTTAATCAGTGCAACTGATTGCTCTATGCAGAGTAACCTTGGGAATGGCCATTTATGCCATATGGCTTGAGATTTCTTGTGTGTACTATTTTGTAAGGAATAATCCCTGCTACAAAGTAAAGTTGATATTATAGAGAGAGATGATTGGGTTAAAAAAGTGTTTGCTGTTAATGTGATGTTTCTTCCTATTTCAATCCTCTGTCTCTAGCAAAATACTTTTACTACTTGCATTTTTTAAATCTGTGAAAGTTTTAGAAGAGAATTTTATCAGTAAATATTCATAGTTGCACATTAAAAGGCTGGACTGCATGGTTTTAATTTAAACAGATACTGTGCTAAGCAGGTAATTTCCTTGAGCGGTTGTTCACCTTGGATTTCATATTGAGTTTGTTGGAGATAGGGGGATTTATATCTTTGGAGCTTATAGACACTGAATGCTTGGTGATTCAGGCCACACCCACTAACTGACCATACCGCTTTGTGAAAAATGTATGTATAATTTTATTTAAAAAGTGCCTCATATTTACACAGCACTGTATAATTCAGCAATACATTTATAAGACAGACATGGGAAAAAGTGCATTATACAATACAAATATAATATCACAAGGACACATCACTTTATGTGCCTGGTTGTGGTTCACACAAGAAGTTGGAGATCCCTGCCCCATAGAGCTTACAGTCTAAATGGTGAATGATGACAGAGAAAGTTATACAGTGAACTGAAGAGCTGTGTGACTTAAAATGTCATGTAAAGTGAACTCACAAATGTCAGATTTAACATTTGAATAGTAAAAATATTTCCTATTTAGAATGTATCTCTCTGATCCCCCCACTTATAGTTAGGAGAGAGGCACCCTTCCATATGAGCTGACTGTAGGCTCATGACTCAGTGTGCCTATAGGTAAATTTGGTACTGGAGATAGCATTACTTTATGACAGTTTGCATTTCATCTTTATTTTTCATTTTTTTTGCTGTTTCTTTATTGTTTAATATTCTTCTAGATTTAAACTATTGATCCTTCAGATTTTATTTAAATTAGCAGCTGGTTGTTAGGTTAATGCACCCTAGCAAGAAGCTGCTAAATTAAGTACTGACTGAATAAGCAATAGTACATGGGCTAAACAGAACGATTAGTATTAAACACCAATAAAAAAAAAATTAAGCTTCAGGTTAATTGATAAAGTAGTTGCTGAGAGTTTATGATAACTAAAGAGCAAAATAAATAAAAAAAACTGGTTAAAAACAGTTTCGAACTGTCATAGAATGCCTCCTCTCCTGCATACTATAAATCATTTTCAGGTTAACCAACCCTTTTAACTTCCCTATTCACCTTTACTGTGGAGAGCAAAACTGCAGCACTAAGAGGATATTTATAAAGCGTATTTCAACCTTTTCCATTTATTTTGCCCTGTTTAGGTGCTTTTCGACTTTATTTTTCAATCTCCTTTTTGATTCCTCTGATTTATATATGACCAGAAAGAAACTGTGTATATTGGTACAGATAAATATTGATAAATATCAACCATTTGAAACATTGGCAGTGTTATTCTTTTATGTTCCCCTTCCATTTCAGATCAATATCCTTTATGATGAGAAAACTAATCCGACTGAGGTTAAGTGACTAGACCAACTCTATAGGGAATAATAGGTTTTCAATAGCCTAAATGCAGGAGAATAATTTTAGGCTATAAAATTTGACTTATTGGCTTAAGGCTGAATAATCACTTATCGCTCTGAATTCACATTCACATCCCCATATTTGCTTATTGAGCAAACTCTGCGATGCGGTTAACATGCGTCTAATTCTGGTGACTACAGTAGTTGCGATCTTACAGAGCACTTTGCATCACTTTGCGTGCGCATGCACAGATACTTTGACTATTGAACAAATGACAGAGTCTGTCAGAGTAGCGAATTTGAGTAGGTATACTACTCTGAATTCACCCATTTCACTTAAACTCATCAGACTGGCAAATTTGGGGAGTTGACGGCAAGGTTCTGGTGTGGAGTAAGGTGACTATTTATTGTGACAAGAGACAATGGCAATTATGACTAAATGATAACATGAACTAGGAACAAGGTGACATAGAAATAAATGCATTATTCACCTACTGTATATACCGTTAGGGATATGGTGAGGATGACATTGCTTCCCTTCACTGGGGGAATTAACATCAAATCGCATGACTTTGCATCCTACTATTATTTAACTGACTTCACCACACAATGCTTCCCACACTGACAGTCATTGTTTAACAAGTCTACCCGTGCTTCATGACTAAGGATAAGTGAATTTGTGACTATATTGCAATTTTAATTGTAGTGAAGTGAATTCATCCTTTATTCAATAAGAGTGATATTTATAATGTCTGTATCAATCTTCTTGATTTGTTTTTCTGTTTTTCACTGCACTTTTTGATTTGGCTTTTTCAAGTTTAATAAACTAAAGTGAAAAAAAAAAAAAACAACAGTTAAAATACTTACCTTATTGATTACAGTCACAGCATGAGAAGCCAGCGCGCAGCTCCTTCTTCCTGCTTCACCGGCCTCTTCCATTATCACGCTCATTGTGGGGAGCTTTCTCATTGGCCCCCACAATAAACGATATGATGTTTAAGCCCTGTAACACTCGTGTAACACCAGTTCTTAATACTTTTTTCTAATTTGTTTAGTGATATGCTAAAATGTATGCATAGTCCTTGTTTATGGGATTTTTCACTGGATATGTTGCAGTGCAGTGTACGTTCTGTGCTGTTAAATGCCCAGTTGGGGCCCTATCAGGTCTATGGGCCCCCAGTACAGATGCTAACACTGTACTACTTGATATTATTAGAATTTTTTCATTTGAATTTCTTTGGATTTTTGCAATCCCTTGGTTAGTTTGTATATACCTGCTCTTTGAAACTGTTTCCATTCTCTGTATCACAATATACATCAGGAAGTATATAGAAAAAAAGAAATAACCTATAGCTAACATGAACTGGAAAACTTGGATGTTTTTTTAGAAAAGTTGCTTAAAATAGCATGAACTATGATTTTTTTTAACTTTGATTCAACTGTTCCTTTAGTGAAAGTCAAATTGTTTACTAGAGTTTATGCAATGATTGATCACTACAAATAAGCTTGCGTGAAGAGAGATATGTAACTGTCATGTTGATGTATTGGATACTTCTTTCACAGAGAAGGTACAAGTGTTTTTTTTTTTTGGTATATTTATAAAGTGCCAGGCACAGGGCTATACAATTAATGTATTGTAACTGTAAACATTTCTCTGAATGACTTGATTGTAGATTGGAAGTTCACCTGGATGATTCCAAAATGAATGCAATTAATAAAATGAATACATTTACAGACTAAAGGCAGGATCATTTCTTTCTCAAAAGTTTAGGCCCTTATTCACCATAGTGCGAAGTGAGCCGCGAAGTGTTTGACTCACTTCGCA
>WMED01000560.1:0-10908 GCA_019650415.1 Pipa parva
AACTGATTATCTTATAAGGGCTCTACACTTGGGTGGGGGAGGTTCAAGCAAGTCCAGCTCCCTTTGTCCCTGCAGATGATTTGCTCTTATTTGATTGGATTCAGAATCATGTTTGTCCAATTAGCTGCAGTTGGAATGAGCAACAATTGGCCATAAACATTGAAATGTGTGTTCTTCATTAATGCATTGTGTATATGTATATATATATATATATATATATATATATATATATATATATATACACACACACACACACACACATACGTATAAATATAATAAGTAAATCAAATTACAACATATGGGTTGGTCCAGATACCCCAATTTGGCCAAAGTTCTGCTTAGCTGCAATGCCAATCCCTATAGAACTTTTCTTCTTGTGATGTTACTGTTCCTTTAACACACCAAGTGAAGAGTTGACTATAGTCAAATGATAGTTTTAAAACAAAGTAGAACTTGAGAAATGAAGTTCTTTAGGCCTGATCCCATTCCTTATTGTCCTCCGAGATGCCACACAGGCAATGCTGTACAGAGTTTCCCTTACAAATCTTTTCAAGGTTGTTTCTTTACAACGCACAGATTCCATCCTCAGTATTCTGTAAAGAAACGATCTAGTTACCAGTATTAATATTACCTGCGCCTTCATACTTAAATTTCTGCCTTGCTGTTAACAGAATCCCCACAGTCCATGTTTCGGGAGAATTAATTACAAGTTGCTTCTTATACTTAATTCCTAGCAAAACAAAGAACAGCAAAGTGCTCTGTTTGATGTGGGAATTCTGGGGATTCCAAATGGCATGGCGCAGACAATCAAAGGGATCTGTAAAGATTTACTCCAGCTAGTTGTAAAACTCCTATCTGATAGTGTGGACTTGAGAATGATGCCAGGCAGCTTGTGAGAAGCAAGCCCAGAATTCCAACCCGTGGTAAGTTACTAATTAAGCAGGTGATTACAGGCTGTATTCAACATTTTATAGAACATGTGTTTGCCTAACACCAACCAGTGTATAATATATACTGTATGTATATATATTGCTTGTGACTTGATAAAGAGAGGATGGAGAGCAATGTAAAAACACTTACCCCCAGTCAGCATCAACAATACAATAGAATAGTGTTCATTTATAAATTATATATTGAATAAACCAGGTGCTGAGATCTGCTCTAAATCCCTTCATTTCAAAGAATTGGCGCAACTTTTAAACCTCCTTATCTGATAAACAGCTGCGTTTTTTTTTAAAGAGTACAACACCTGACCTGTTGGAACTGTTGGAGGTGAGAGCGCATATTGGCGTTTCACCTGGGAGCGTGGGTGTGTTTGTCACACAATTGTAACAGCTTCTATCTCTGTGTGTTATGGGTTAGACTTCAGTGTTTACAGTAAATAAATTGCAGTCTTATCCGGCCTTTAAGTTCCTTTAGTTGTAGGCTACCCCAGAGCTCTGTTTCACAGGTGTAACCTGACCCATAGATCATTATCTGACAACAGTAAAAAATATATATATATATATATATAAGAAAAAGTAGTGCTTAAAGGGATAGTAACAGCCTACTTATTATTTATTTTTATTGTTTTAATATTGTGCTTTCTGGGGCACTTCACATATACGTATTATCTAACGTTCCATAGGGAAAAAATAGGACTCGGTGAGGGTTTGTTTGAGAGGGCTCAACAGAGGAGGAAGAAAAAAGAGAGAACAATAGTACGTAATCTGAAAGGTAAATCAAGTATGGGATCCTCTCTTTCTAACAGCATTACTGGCCCTTTAAAGGGAAGCAGTTTTTAAACTTCTGCTACTGATATCCAGTTCACTTATCTCAAACTGGTTCTAACTGGTCATCAGCAAATATAACAATAAGCAGCAGTTTATCAGCACTATGCTCAAAGCGCAGGCGAATTCCAAACACAGCTGCACCAGTGCACTGTAGGGCTAGGGATGCACTAGCGCTCACATGGACTTGTTTTTTTAAATGTGCGTCCCAGAAATATGCAGGCACCTGTACACTGGCGTATTTTCAGGATGCGCTTTATATAAAATGAAGGGGTACTTATGCGGAGCTTTCATCCCTGTGTGACTGCTACTTCCGCTTTCATACTGCTACTATCCAGTCGCACTGTTCACATTCGCATCCCTATGTGTACTAAATGCAATGAGAAGCGTTCAAGCGCATGTTCACGCGAGTGTAACAGATACCAGTAAGTACAATGGTTTTTTGCGACACTTTCTTTGAAAAAAAAAAAAAGTAGCGCTTATAAGCACTAGTGCAAACCTAGCCTGAGCGTTAACGAAAATTAACAACAGATATTTTTGCAGCAGCTTCCAAGTTGCAAATAGTCGCAGGTTGTGTAAACCCAGGGGAAAGAAATGGAGCGTATATACTGTAATATCACTAATGCCACCGGTGGAAATCTGGGAAATACCCGCGCATGATAATGAAAGCGCCTATCTCGCTCTTTAAACGACCAGGCTAGCCTTTGATCTCTTTCGGTGCAAGCAAGTTTGATAACATAAGAGAGACATGGGCCAGAAGACACCTGCAATGTAAACTCATAAAAAGTCGGCAGCGATTGTAATATTTCAGATACCGGCCGCCATTAAGGTTAATCTTTGACAGGTATCACATTTTATTTTTTTAGTTAACAGAAACTAAAAGATAGAAAAATAATAAAACGACAAGTCAAGAGTATCACGCCCCCCACCCCCGGGCGTAGCTTGGCAAATCGGTTGTAAATCTGTCGATCAGTTTCGCTACAGTTTTATGGGGGTTTTCCTGAACTTTTCTCGAGAGTTAAATTAATTGAAAATGGGACTTATATGGAACGGTCGTGAAATATCCCTATTATTTTATTATCCCATTATCCCATGTAGTTGTTTAAACAAACCAAATCATTGTTGTGTCATATTCTTTCCCGTTAACACATCCACGGCGAACACAGTTATATAAATTTTAGGCTAAGAGCCCACTTGTAAAAAACAAAAAGCTAACAGCATTTTTGTAAGTTAACCTTTTAAGTGGTTCTCAGTGTAGCGGCGGGCCAGTCCAACACACCTAACCAATGATAGGACGGGCACCTAACATCTTACAAAGGATGAATAATAAACATAACCTGATATCTACAGTTAAGTGTAACTCTCTGCTGACCTGATTCATTCAGAGCAAAGTTACAACTTTAACTAAGGAAGAACAGGTTCCGTTTTGTACAGTCACTGCTTCCTGTTTGACAAGTGACTACTTAAGTTGTCTCTTGAAGTCCCTTCTCAGAAATCGACATATTAAAACCCTTTCTGCTGACAGCGTTGGCGGAATTGCAGAATGCGGTCTAATCAGACACGAGTTTTAATCATTCACAGGAATTGTCAAGAACAATACTTAATGGTCTGTTACAGTATTCTATTTAAAAGAACAGTAACACCCAAAAATGAAGAAAAAAAAATCTGTCTATTCAATACAGGTTTACAAAGATTCAAAACGGTGATTGGAAAGTATGATATTTAACTTTTAACCTCTTTAACGGGACTGGGCGAGATTAGTTTAACAACATGGCTGCTATCAGTAAAGGTAACAACAGACAGAAAGAGATACAATTCATGAATTCCAATTTCAAAAGATAACATATTGACTTGTTCCAAAAATGGAAACAGGAAATGGTAAAAATTAGGTTCCCTTTTGGAGCGCAAAATTGTACTGCCCACGGCGACGTTTAATATAAATCCCTGCCTTTTTTTCAGCCAGGCTCAAAAGGCAACTGCAAAAGTCAAGAAATAATCCAGAATGATTGCACCTAATTTAACATCGCCACCGGTCAATTTAACCTCCAAAAACTTTGTTGATTCGCTCATGCTCGTTATACTTTTAAGCCCTTTTAAAATCTGATCATTTTATTCATCTTGCTGCTTGATCTTTGAATAATTTAGGGATTAAGTACTCTGGGGAATTCTGCAGTGAGAAGCATGTATATTTCCACAGGGCAAAAGTTCAAACTCAATAGACACATCCTAGTATTGTGGTTGACCCTCGTTGTGGGATTGTTGAGTTAATAAATAGGAAACTTCCTGGTAAAGTGCAGGAATGCATATCTAGAAGGGTCAGGGGAGATGGAGTAGAGATTGCTAGATAATATTCTGTTTATAAAACATTTATTCCCTGCAAATTTTCAATTATTTAGAACAAGGGAGAGCAGCCATATTGCTTGCAGCAATAAAGCTATATATGTATGTATAATTTTATTTATAAAGAGCCACAAACATACGCAGCGCTGTACAGTTCAGTAATAAAAATATAATACAGACATGGGAAAAGTGCATTAAACAAAACAGTATAAGATCATAAGGATACATCACTTTAAGTGCTATGTTGAGGATGGCATAAGAGGTTGGTGTCCCTGCCCCATAGAGCTTATGGTCTAAATGTAAAAAAAATGAGTATTGCAATACTTGGTGATACCTTTTTTTATTGGACTAACAGTTTAAATAGACAAGCTTTCAAAAGATCCGTCCTCTCTTCCTGAGGTCAAAAGCAAGACCAGAGGAAGAGAGAATATCTCTCGAAAGCTTGTCTATTTAAACTGACTGTTAGTCCAATAAACAAGGTGTCACCAGGTATTACAATACCATATACGTATTTATTATGAGTATTGGAATACTTGTGACACCTATTATATGCCATATAATAGACAGGGCAAAAGAGATTATACTAAAATAAACAGACTATTGGGGCAGTCGTAAATATGGCTAGAAGTAGGCTTAAGAAGGATCCTCCCAGTCAATACACTACTAAACTAAAAAGTCTGCTCAAAACTTTCCCCAAAATTGCATTTGTGGACTTTCAGAGTTCTCGACAACATTTGATACAGAATGATATGCAGACCCTCAGCAGTGTTGTTCTCCAGCAACTCCCAACTCAACTCAACTCTCAGCTCCTCTCAACCCAATCCAAACTCTCAGCTCCTCTCAACCCAATCCAAACTCTCAGCTCCTCTCAACCCAATCCAAACTCTCAGCTCCTCAACCCAACTCTCAGCTCCTCAACCCAACTCTCAGCTCCTCAACCCAACTCTCAGCTCCTCAACCCAACTCTCAGCTCCTCAACCCAACCCAACTCTCAGCTGCTACAAGTACCATACATTGGTCAGCCCATAATGGAGGACAAGAACATGCAAGTACCTGGAAGACAGGCGCACTCATATGAAGTATCATCAATCTGGTGGCAAGTTCCTCCATTCTGGCATGGCGATGGGTTGCAGGGAACATATGGGATTTCACAATTCTTTCCTGTGAACTTGTTCTTACAAGCACACTGGTAAGATCCAATTTCATTAGTGCACGTTCCGCCATTCTTGCAAGGGTTCTGAGTGCATTCGTTAATGTCCTGCTTGCAGGTTGCACCGTGAAATCCCGAAAGACACTTACAGATATAATGGGTATCAAATGGCACACACTTTCCCCCATTGGCACATGGATTTGATGCGCATGGATCTGCTTGCTGGCAGACATCACCTACAAATAAAATGGTTTTGTCAGTGAATACACAGTAACTGGTCCTTGATCCTGCCAAGGTTGGGGACAGCTGGTCTAGAGTGTAAAGCTGGAGAAAGATACAAGAATTTAAAGGTAAAATATATTATGCTAAATCTCTATAGACAAGTGTTTGTACTGGGGTACAACCAGGAAACAAGAAATTGGGAGTCCACTAACCAAAATAGATTTTGTTTATGTCTATTCATTCCATTCTACAGTCCTTACGATTCGCTTATATCTTATTTCTTTGTTGTCTTCCAAACTTTATCCCGCTTTTAACTATCCTCAGGAATATGCAATACTGGAATAAAGGAATTATAATTTTATTGTACCTGTCCATCCAGGGGGACATCTGCACTTGAAATCACGAAGGCTCAGAAGCTCACAGGTCCCTCCATTTCGGCAGGGATTGTTTACACAGACATTATTCAGAGGAGTGAGGCAAACTTTGTCTGTAAATCCAACAGGGCACTGGCAAAAAAAGTCTACAATGTTCCCCTTAACGACAGGTATGCACGTCCCGGCGTTCATACAGGTATTTCTTGAACAGGGATTGGGATGTTGGCACCTTTCTCCTACATGCAAATGACTGCATCTGTGGAACCATTAAAAAAAAAATGTATATATTATTCATTTTATGACAATAGAGTGCAACTTGCTAATTTAAATTTACTGAACAGAAAACAGTCAAATCACACAAATATTCTTCATAAATATATTTATTTTTTTTAGGAACTCGCAGAAGCTTCCGTTTAAAAAAAAAAAAAAAGAAAAAAAAAAATCACACACAATTAATATAGTTTAGTTATGGCGACATTCTGAAATTATTGTGCAGCACATACACTTCAAACATGTAAATAAATAAAATAATGAACACAAAAAAACAACTGGCATCATTGTCAGAACCTGTGAAGGCCAATCAGAAGTCGAATTTCCATGTAGGCATAACGAAGCTAAAATAATGAAAAACATTTAAATACATTTTTTTTTAAACTAAATAGTTCTAGAAATTGTTTCTCTTCAAATATAGTTCATTAAACATCGCTGGGGTTTCTGGGTACACAAATACGTATTATCTAATGGTTCTTTGAAAACAATAGCACTGAGGGTGTGTCTCTGCGCACCAGATTAAAGATGTCTGTGATCAGAAAAGATAAAGCAATAAAACATTTAGGTATGATGTACCTCTCATTCACAAAGTGAAGATTTAGAACTAATATTCATTTGAATATGCTTTCTTAATGGGAAATCAATGCTTTTCATGACATAGCAAGAGGCCTGAGGACATATGAAGGCACTAGGAAGCTGCCCAAGTTTTAAATAACCGACTTATTGTATAAAAACTCATGTAGCATCATAAGATAGCCGGCTGATGACTCACTGTATCCAGCATGAAACATTCCCAGAATCATCTCTTTTATTCTTTATGGCAGCATGCCTCATTTTGATTGGATAATATCCAACAACTTTCCTTTCCTGCAGTGAAAGGGTGAGGCAGTCAAAATGGCCGCACTACTGCTCTCCTCACCTGGTTGGAAACCATACATTTCTACACGTGCCTATTTCTAATCTGTACAGTAAAGCAAAAAAAAAAAAAAAAAAAATGTCGTTTCATCCACATGTTCATGGGATAAGCCTCTATCATGAGCTCAATGTACAAACCATGAAATTACTTTGCATCAGCCCAAAGAGCTTTATCCTCCCGAATGCGCAACAATGAATGGAAATGGCCTATTCCCAGGATTACCACCTGTTTTTCAACACTTTCCCCTAAGCAGAGAGTTAACGATAAATTAAACAAGATTAGAGATGATCTCTTGGAGTATGCCGTCCCCTTGCCCTGTGCTGCTGGGAGTCAAACAAATGATGGTCTGGGTTCACTGCTTCCAAATATTCCCAAACCTTAAAGTTAACAGAGCAAAAACTAAATAAACATTGAGAGTAAACCTCCCTCTCAGGCCATTAATGTAAGTCTTCCTCATAGTGATCAGCGCACCAACAAAGGGGGAAATTACACATGGCGTACCTAACAACATAAATAAACCCATTATATTTATTTATAATGGCTTGGCCTTGGCCAAACCAACGAACGCAGACCTGGGCATTGTACACCCCGCGGGCCACATCTGACCCTCTATCTATCTCTGACTGGCCCGCGTGAAATCCCCAGAGGACAACAGTGGCAGTGTATACAGTGTTCTGTCCTTATAAACCAGCAAGAGCAAACCGCACACAGGACAGGCTGCACACATATTTGAGTTCCAGAGTCGGACGCATGCCCTGATGCTCTGGAGATGACAGGGAGAGGGGGTTTCTTGTGAAAATGGGTGGCGTGGCCAATTGCCATTGCTGCCAGGTGCTTGTCCTCTAAAACCATTCCAATTTTTCATGCGGCCTCATGGGAAAATTAATTGCCCACCCCTGAACTAACCGGATCTTAAGTGTATCTTACACGGGCTGTGACTTCCTTTTACTGACATGCTAACTGTGAGGTGGCATGCTGGGAAAAATATCAATTAAAGCGCCACTATACACATGATTATAAATGTTTAAAAACACGCTTATGTTAAATAAAATGTTTATTTTTGCTTCAAAATAGTTATTATATTGCAAGAATATTCAAGAAAGTAGAGTTATGGACAAGAATAATTATTTTATGTATATTCATTGAGAGAGGTCTAGCACTTCTTTAAATGCTTATTCATATTACAGGGGATGAAAGCAGTTTAGTTTCGAGTTTATTCATTACATGAATGGCATCTAACGGATTCATAGTTTGATATTTTTAACTCTAGACAAAGTAATATAGCATGCTACAAATTACAGAGCTACGTTGTACAATATGGGTGTGTATTGAGGTCTGTGCACTTATTGGCACATTGATTCTTAAAATGAAATATTTCAATATTTTGTTGAAATGTGCTCCCCCCAAAAACAGATGGAACACCCCCTCCATGATTCAAACAACTTGAATACTCCATGGCTATAATTGGTAGATACATTTTTGGAACCTACGGAAACCACAAGAGAGAAAATGTGACGCTTTTATTGTATTTCAAATGAAGTGAGCTTTTTGGATTCAAATTTTCACATTCTTGTTGTATGTGTGTATGTATAGTTTTATTTATAAAGTGCTAACATTTATGTAGCGCGGTACAATTCAGCATTACAAATATAACACAGACATGGGAAAAGTACAATACACATTACAAGTATAATATCACAAGGATACTTCATTTTAAGTGCCAGATTGTGGTTGGCACAAGTGGCTGGAAGTCCCAGCCCCATAGAGCTTACAATCTAAATGGGAGGAAGACTTACATACATGGATAGAAAGGTAATAAATACTGTAATAATGTGCTGGGATATTGGTCTATAAATATATATTTATGTTCCTGGCAGAGATAAAGGGGTATAGAATTCCAGATGTGGGGGCAGAAAGAGAAAAGGGTTTAAGACAGGAAAGGGTGTGTGGTTGATTGCTTGGAGAGGACATAGTGGAAGTAATTAATGAATCATTAATGAAACCTGGGAAATGTTTGTATAGATTCAAAACACTTTTAAAAAAAAATGTACCAGAAATTGGAACGACCCCAGCAGAAATTTCACTTTTTCAGAAGCTCTGGTCAGAAGGGAAGTGAAATGGACCCTTACCAAACCATCTGCTCCCAGAAGCCAAAAGGTTTCAAGCCAACAGGTGTAAAGGACAAAACAAGAGCGCTAATAGAGTACATGTGCCCAGGGGGGCTGTTTACAGAGCTGTCATTAGATTGTCCTGATGTTAGTGACTTACAAAGATGGGAAAGAGACAAAAGAAAGACTGACATCTGGTCTCGAGTTCCTTTGTCAACTCATCAAGTGAACTTTAGTGACAACTATCCCATCTGCTAGCAAAGATGTCCTGGTGATTGAGGAGTTAGATTTCACTCTTGGGGTGGGGTTACAGGATTTGCAACCATACAATTCATTGTGACTTGTGACTGGCTAAGGCAAACGACCAGAAGAAACAGGAGTGGAGCCTTTAATCTGCTTAATGAGGCACCTTCAGTCCCACCCAACTGACAATAGCTGGAAAGTTAAAGGCCATGCTAAAATAAAGGTTTCCACATCTTCATCATCCAATGACTGAAGGTTTCTTATACCTCGAAGAGAGTAAACTATACCCATTGGATCACCCTTCGGTATAGTTAAATACTGAATACTTTAGATAATGAGTTCTCAGAACATTCCTAATCTACACCATAATGATATTACTATTAGAAGATGCAGACATATTGCTCACACGCATGAACTATAGAGAGCCTCATTGTGACCACTAGGGGAGATGGTAATTCGTTTTATGCATTCGCCATAAAGTGTGACAACATCAGATGATCCATATGGCACAAGACGTAAACATCCTCGTCAAGTGCTGCATGCTGAGCTTTCTTGGCGTTAAAATAAATTAAGGATGTTCCCATTGAATGTTGCATGGGGGGTGGAGACTAAATGCCTGGAATTATACCCCTGGGTAAAAGCACGCTTATCTAAACTGCTAGTGAGGCTTTGGCCAAACTAACAAACCAGTCACAACGTATAACAGGACTCCAGCGATTCTGATCCACAACCACCAGCGTTCTTTGCCAGTTAATAGCTAGTTAAAGTAGTCTGAGCGTGGATTTCTTTAGCTGAACCTGTAACTCAACATGCCAGTCCAGATCAGTAAAAATACAAATATGGCATATGTCCTAAACCTAATGCACAGAACTGTACACAAATTGTTCCCTGCAATGCTTGTGGGATGTTACCCTGAAAATAACCATTCAAATTCCTGAAAAAAAAACTCTGCTAAAACTTTTAGATCTTTTTTAAAAAAACAAAATACTGGTACACCAGTTTGTGTTGTGCTTGTATCGCTGAATTGTACAGCGCTGCGTAAATTTGCGGCGCTTTATAAATAAAATTATACATACATATACCATTTAGTCCCGGCTAATTTAAGGAGTTTTCTATTATTTGTGAATTACTCCTCTTCCTTCCAGCCGTTTAGCACTTTCTATATTGAAATAAACAAACAAACAATGCGTGTATATTAGAACAGTGTTTTAAAAAAAACAGCGCTTTTTATATAATTTTCATTTTAACTTGTCCTTTAGAAGTTCTTCTGGTTGGTGTTGCTTTTGATTGGGATTGGGAGGGGGAGGGGGGGGGGCTGTGAGAGAATTTGTTTGGAATCAGAGACATTTCAAGTTAATGAGAACGCATTAACCAGACCAAAAGGAGTGAATAGAATAGGCAGAGAATTAATCAGGGCATCTGCCGGCTGCACAATACCAAACTGGAGCAGGTGTGCATATTAATAAGGGGGAATGGCAGCTGCTCTATGGGATTGACATCCAATGAACTGCAGGCG
>WMED01000560.1:10995-22290 GCA_019650415.1 Pipa parva
CCTGCCTCCAATCACAGACTGAGGCATAGCTGATTTTAGAAGCACTTGTGCTAAGGACTATTGTTCATATGTCCACTGTTGTCAGGGACCAGTGAAGGCATGTTGGGATGCAGTGTGCATTCATGTGTAAAGTCCACAGGCCTATCAGCCGAGCCGTAGGCCCCGACAATAGAAATGGCGCCATTTACCCAGTCTGTCAAATGTATATATTAGTGGGGCTAAACTTTAAATAGCCACTTTCCGGATCTTTTTATTACGTCTATGCTTTTGATTCATATCAAAGATTTGTATGTATAATTTTATTTATAAAGCGCCAAAAATGTATGCAGCGCTGTACAATTCAGCAATACAAACATTAGACAGACATGGGAAAAGTGCACTACACAATACAAGTGAGTAACTTACAAGTGTAAAATCACTATACGTGCCAGGTTGTGATTGACACAACAGGTTGGAGGTCCCTGCCCTGTTGAGCTTACAATCTAAGTGGGAAGAAGACTTACATACACAGATAGAAAGGTGAAGATTTAGATCAGTTCTAATTTAGAGTAGAAGATTCTTTTTTTTTTTCGCCTGTGCCACAGAAAGACTTGTGTTTTTTTCCACTGCGTAAAACGCAACATGAAGAATGCAACAGGATCAGTAGCAATGTGAATTGATCAATGGTGGTCACACAAGAGGGAAAAGAGCCGAGATAGTGAGGTTACATGAAAGTACTGCCCCCAGTGCTATTTTTTTATTTGAACACCTAGGAAAATTCACTGGCATTTTCTTGCCATATAGAAATATTCCCATAGCAAATCCATGACCGTGGCAATATTCCCATAGCAAATCCACAACCGCGGCAATATTCCCATAGCAAATCCACAACCACGGCAATATTCCCATAGCAAATCCACAACCACGGCAATATTCCAATAGCAAATCCACGACCGCGGCAATATTCCAATAGCAAATCCACAACCACGGCAATATTCCCATAGCAAATCCACGACCGCGGCAATATTCCCATAGCAAATCCACGACCGCGGCAATATTCCCATAGCAAATCCACGACCGTGGCAACATTCCCATAGCAAAGTCACGACAGTGGCAACATTCCCATAGCAAATCCACAACCGCCACAACATTCCCATAGCAGTCACGACAGTGGCCGTCCATTGCAGAGATTGTTGAAGTGTAACCTGCTATTCTGTTCCAAATGGTATCATCAGTTCAGAGTTGCTCGTGTAAATGAAACCCTGATACAAACTGAAATATGCAGATGAGGAATGTTTTGTGCGTGCTTTTACACTATACGTTTACTGGAAAGTAAACTGAAGTTGTACTTTTCCCTTAAACCTGGGCTTAATAAATAAATAAAGGAGATCTAGTTATCCATGACAACTTTTATGGGATGCCACAAAGGATTTGCTACAAAGATCCCTCATTTTTCTTAAGGGATCACAGACCTTTGTCACCGTCTAACTTTACATAAAGTATAAAACGGGCGCTGTTCTACCAAAATCAGATAATACTGCGGGCTTTCTACAAATGAAGGCCAAGTGTATTAACTTTCATGTTTCTCTGCGAGTATCAAGGCAGTGGTTACAAGTCCTTGTTATAAAACAATCTCTTGTCTTTGATGTATTTTCTCCACAAGCCTTTCAGGGGGTAAAAGCAAACAAGAGATTTCCAGTCTGTTACAGACTACAGAATATCCCCTTATGTCCATCCCCGCTAGACAACCTGGCAGCGCACAGCAATGGACCATCTGATGGCAAATCAGGGATGTTAAGCTTAGGTTCACACTAGCCGAGTTTAAAAAACAGTGTTTGTTGTTTCCTATGGGATAATCCACACAGGTTGTTGTGTTTTGCACCATAAGCAAAAATGAGCCGAATTTAAAAAACTCAGCTGAAAATAAGCCAGAGTGAACCCAGCTTTAGTGCTGACTGAGGCTGGACAAACCAGCTGTGATGAATAGGTTTCTTATGAAATGCATATTTTACACTGTTACTAGTATCTCAGCTGGAAGCAAGATCTATTATTTTATGATTGGGGGAAGCAGTTTTTCATTGCACTCTTCACTTCCTGCTTAGGCTATAATCTGCTGAAGCAATGCAAAACCAGTAGCCATATTGAATTACTTAACACCCCCCCCCCCCCCCCCCCCCCCCCCCCCCAAGAAAACAGCATTAAATGGTACATTCTTCAGCTATAGATTAAGGATGTTTTATTTGAAAGTTAGACTTCACAATGAACAATTGTTTGGTGAATAAAATGCAGGTTAACCTCATGTATTTAAGTCATAGCCAAGTTGGCTTTTCTACTATTTTTTTTTTAAATAATCTTACCACTAGGGGCACTGTCTCATGGCTATATTTTAATTTTACATTGAAAGAGAAATCAGTATGTCTGTTCCTATTGTATGTATGTATTTATTCATTCATTGATACTTAGAAATAGAAAAATGCAGGTAAATGGTCTCATTTAATTTAACTAATTTAAAGCCATATTTTATCAACTTAAAATAAATATATATATATTTTTTAAATATAATATGGAAGGTTTCGCACATCTATGCGGGCAGGCACATGTGAAATCTGGAGACGTATTCCCTAATGTTTCATATAGATGTTAACCAGAGACTCAGCAGTGCCTGTACGTGTATTTAATGGCTGAGCAGCGTGTCTTCGCTGGCTTATGCTAAATTCTTTTCCACTGACTTTAAAAACAACACCCTGGCATGAAAGGGCTTAAAAAATATATATATATTATTTTAAAAGTCGTCGTCTTTATGAAAACAGACCAGCCATTGAAACGGAAAAGATGAATTAGAAATTATAGGCAGGACATGTGCCGTCCTGCGTGTCTTTGTCTGCAAAGCTTGCAATCCCTTCTCTTTTTATAAAGGCCCAGATATCTGGCAGGTTGCGATTACAGCTTTTCTATTGAACGGTGGGTTTTTCATGTTTATCTGCAACGCTAAGCGAGGACCCCCTCATATCATTAAGCCATCTGCCACCATCAATTAAAGCTCTTGTTGTACAAAAATAATATTATGGTTCACCCGAAGGAGTGGGCAATCTTACTATTCCCCCTCACTGCAATAATGTGTCCCTTTACAAACATCTTACAGTGACAGATGTTTCGGCCTTCCTTAAAATCCATCCCATTCAAAAGTTTGGGGTTTTCCTGCATTCGTAATGGCCATCTGCTGCCAGTAAGTGACAGAACAATGAATGTTTAATAGAAGCAGAATGAGCAAGTGTTTGATGGATATGCACGCTTCTGTACATCTCTGCAAAATCTCTGGGTGTTTATGTGAACCACACACACCCCCCCCCTCCACCCACCACTTCTACTTAACTTCCACATACAAGTCTGCAACTGGATCTATAAGTAAAGGGACCACCTAAAAGGATTTGTGCAGAGTCCAATTCTGAGGATTGAAATTTCTAATCCATGTTTCATTCAGGGATTAAAGACAAGTAAAAAAAAAAAAAAGTCCACAATCCACTGATCCTACAACATAACTAAAAGCATATGGGCAAGATCTGTGCATGAGTCTTTCCTACCAAGCTCCCATGCATCCAGTTCCTTCATTTAGTCATATCTCCAGTCCCTGCATATGAATTTCTGTACTTAATGTATGATTTATTTGTCCTTTGAGCAGCGATATTAATCCAGCTTTGACAATCTAAACAGGATTTTTTTTCTTGTTTTACTTGTCCTTAAAGCAGAGACATTTATCCAGCATTGATACCAGAGAATACAAACATACATACATGCACAGGGCCGGCTTTAGCTATGGGCGGTGTGGGCAGCTGCCCAGGGCGCAATGTCTTTGAGGGCACATGAGCGCCATCCTAGTGCGCTTGTGGTGGGTGCCGCTGCTGATGTTGGTCCGGGGGGGCATGGTGGTGGTCTTCTCCCAGGGCAGCCAGAACCACCTCTGGTTACGCTTGAGGGAGCAATGCTAATTTTGGCTAACCCCATATACTGTATATAAGTTATTATTTAAAGAATACAAAACAATCCTTTGGGCAAAATTTACCAGAGTCGAAAAGGCCGTTCTCGACCGAAAATTTAGATTAAAAATAGAATTCATTATAGAAAAAAAAATTATAGAAAATTCAATTGCGATTTTTCGATAATTTTCTATTTTTTAATCACATTTTTCTGTTGAAATGATCAATATCACAGATTTTCCATAAAAATAAACAGATTGAAAAGATTCGATATTGCGATATTGAAAATTTGATGTTGCGATATCAGGAAAAATTTCATATCATCATATTGAATTTTCAATATTGCGGTAAACGAATTCTATTTTGTATTAATAATTATTCGATATCGCGTTGAAATTATCAATAATGAGATAGTGATATTTTCAATTTTTTTTTTTAAATTTCGCCCCTTACTCTTTTTCATTCTCCCAGTGGGATGTAAACTGCGCTTCAAATGATATGGTTATTCAGTGAGTATTAGAACGTGGCACTTTATTATAAAGAGGAATTTTACTTGCCCTTTAATGCTAGCTTAGTGAGATTACCCCAGGTTGTCCCGACCTGGGATAATTACAATAGGAAGTGCTGTAATTTGTGACATTACAAAGTAACTGTGGGAAAGTGGTCTCTAATAGTGAAGGGGTCATGAACGTTAATCAGTTCTGCTGCTTCTGAAATTAAACGCCTGCGGGATATTTAAGATGAAGAAATTACTTGGTATAATGGTTTCCAGGTGCCTGCAGGTGCCTTTTCCAGTTTGGCAGGCCAGGCAGCTAGGAAACACTATCACGGCTGTTTAAATGTCCTTTGGTTGTTGGAGAATGCTGGGAGTTTTAGTTTAGCAACAGCCAAAGGCCCATAGGATCCCCATTACCACTGAGCAATAACTCGTTTACCTGTTAGGGGATTTTTATAAAGGTTTCCGCCAATTTATATAGGATAGAAAACAACTTTTCAATCAATTCACTTTAACACACGTATGTATTTATATTTTAGCAGAGCTCTGCAATCTGTCTCCAATTAATTATTAGCTTTCTGGCTCAGCAGGAGACTCCCACGTACCACCACCTGCTGAGACTATTATAAAATGCACTGTTGTTCTGCAAACAACCAGCGGAAACCATACAAGAAAGGTCATCAGAAAATTATTAGGTCACAGTGATGAATGCAGTTCTCTATGATATCACAAGATGCAAATGATTCTAGAATGAAGCGATAGCAATTCCAGAGAGGTTGGCAAACTATTTGCCCTGCATTGAGCTGTCTGAAGATGGAAACAATGGCATATGGGTAGGAGGTTTGTATTAAAGGCCAATTCTTTGCACACACCTGTCTTTGAAAAAAACAAAAATCCACAAATCTTCTGTTTAACCCAAGAAGCTGTCACTCGTCCACCCTCCCCAAAGTTTAAAAAGCCTTAGCAGAAGGGGGAAGGGATAATATTACTAAAGATTTTACCTACATTTTCAGAATCTCATCCCCCCCCCCCCCCCCCCCCCCCCTCCTCTGACAGGTTTGTGGCATCTGTTCCAGGAAATTTTAACCACATACAACTGCTGGCTGTTGATCAGTAGGGTCTGCTTTCTTTAAACCCCATGGGAACATAGTTAATATGAGAGGGTAAATTACCAGTGTGCATTAGACAGTAAACTTAATAAAGCTAAACATTTATAGTAATTGTATGAGAGCTTTCTCAATTCACACCTGCTAAGGACCCTCTCTTTTTAGTAGAGATGGTCAACATCTGAAAACTACCAGAATCCTTTGCAAAGACGAGCCCTGACTGAACTCCTTTCTTGTATCTAAAATTACTCCCTTTATTTCCCCTCAAAAAATCTGCAAAATAAAATGTTATTTCCCCAGGTTTCGTTCCTTTGTAAGGTGCAGAAGTGTGATGAGAAACAAAGCAGAATTCGTGAAACCCTTGTGGTAGCTAAAAAGGGCTGAAGTTTATATCATTTTTAGATTTGGAAAAAGTCTATCTGAATCTGTTAAGAAGGCCAGAGGAATCCCATATCAATAAAAAAAAAAAATGTGTATAGATAGAGGACTTGTAAAATGACAATGAAAGCTTTGGGACCATATAAGAACCAAGACTGGTGGCAGGTCTTACATCCTTCAACACCACATTGCAGGAAACATTATTTCACTGTAAAGTAGTTTGGGAAGACTGTTGAGGGATAGTAGAATGCTGTGGGCCCCCATAAGGATTCAGATGATGTTTAACTACAATATCTAACGTGAGTTTCAATTTGGATTGGACACATGTACCAATCTCAATAGATGGTCACAGAGTTCCAGTCCTCAACTCACTGTAGAAAGCAGATCTGGTGAATATTACTCAACACATACTCTTAATGGCCCATGCCTGCTGATAACCTTGAAATGAACCAATGCCAAAAATGGTCTTCCAGAAGGGGGTAGGAGGTCACGTGTCTTATGATAAACCATGCAACAGTGCTTAAAAAGACTTAATTGGTGTAGGGCTAGTTAACTCCTAGCTCAACTGTTGATTCTGATCTACAACCTCCACATTCAGGGCAGGATAGGTCTTTGGTAGTTTGTTTGCTCAACTGACTTTTTAAAAATTATTATTATTTATTCATTCTCATATAGCGCTACTATTTTACTTGATTTATTTTGTTCCAGATATTTGGTAACCCAGGAATTTAAAGCAAAAAATAATGAAGAATTTACCAAGAATTTAATCTCTAGCAGTACAGAATGAATCTGAATAAACTTAATGAAAAGTAATTGATAGTAGAGAGAAAATGTTATATTATTTATGGACAACTTGAAGCTATAAAGTGGTTGTTTATCTATAAATATTCTTAAACAAAACAATATCTGATCAAAGTATTCATTAAAATAAAGGCTCTTCTTGGGTTGTCTATAGTTTTACAGCAAGATATAGCCATGATGGATGAAGATCTCCATGTTCAGGATCTGCTTCGGCAATTGTGTCAAAGCCTACAAAGTTCCAATCACTAAACACCAACAATGACACTGGAATTTGAACTTTAAATTACTATGTCACATTCTTCTCTTGAGCTCCCAAGAGACCATAAAAAGGGTTGGGTCAGGATATATCCATGAAGCCACTGGGCTACAAACTTTTAACCCACAAGCAGACAATTATTTTTATTGTAAAGTGCCAGCACTGTACGAAAGTAATGGGATAGAGTTTGGGTAACGGAGAATAAATAATGGTCTAAAGGCTGCATCTACAAAAGAAAAAAGGCAAGAAATGCAAAGGAAGACTGACCATTGTCCGCATGAGGTCAGACCAGGTCACAAATCACAATCTGTTGTTTTACTTTAATAGTTGCTCCCTTACATTAAGAGGAATATCAGTAGGGCTGGTAGCAGAATTCTATGCACTTAGTCACTAACCTGAAGGTTCATGAAGATAGGCAACATCAAAGAGCTTTGGCTAAGGGATTTAAATCTCCTCTTCATTTCTAAAAACAGACTAGTTATCCTGAACCTAGTTTGACATCTTCTCACAGACTATTTACCCTGAACCTAATTTGATAATCTCCCCATAGTTTCTGATTTGAAATGAAAATTGATAACCCATGTTGCTAAATTTCCATCGGAGAAAACTTTTCTGCGAGCGAAATTTAAGTACCGATCTAAACTCCAAACCGCAGTACAGCTCGCCCAGCTGTAGCTAAACTACAAATCCCTCTCTCTCTGTATCCATGATCAAGAAGGACATTTATTATTTTTTTACTTCTACTTAAAACACCTTCTCGTAGCAGATAAGTAGGGTTTAACAGTCATTTCCATCAAAGTTGTCCAACAACGTTAAAGCCTCGGAGGGGTTTGTAGAATTATGTTTATGGCGTCCGTAACACCTTGTCTGGGCACGGAGGTGTATAAAAGAATGCCATTTAACACTCGGCCTAGACACTTTAAATTCATGAGGGGGCCTTTATTGCCATTTCATACTTACAGAACCTGGTCATTTCCACTGCAGAGCGTGCTATTGCCCCCAGGGTTCTGACTAAAGCACACTCCTCTGCACTGACTATTAAACTGATGATAGGGAGGCCTGACCTGTTTCTTAAAGTAACCATTCTAGAAAAAGTGAGAGAGTGGCATGAATACAGTGAACATGAATCCCTTCTACTTGGGGAATGGTTCGTTTAACAGAAAGAATGCCAGGCAATTTACTGCTTGTATTTAAATGCCTACCTGCACCTGCTCTATATACTCCGCTTCCCCCTACGCATGCAAAGAAAACAGACAATTATTTACCAAGGTCCGAACTGAACAGATTTTTTTGTTTTTTCCCTCCAACAGATTGCGTTCTTTGTTTTTGAGGGGATTTTTAACAACCTTTGCAGAACAGCGCAGTGCTTTCTCTGAGACTTTTAAAACTTTTTACGACTTGAGCAGAGAACAACGGTTCCTCTTTCTCTTTTGGTTTGGGCTGCCTATCTGGATCTCTGCTGGGTGCAGCTAAAATGGGGCTTTCTGGGGCGCAACATGAATATGTATTAAGTGAAGTTCAATAGGAATAAAATAGGGTGACGGGGGGGGGGGAAGGGGAGGGATTTGTTTACTTAAAGGATAAAAAGAAGACTGCTACAGAGAGGAAGGGGAAAAAAATATACATCAGGAATTCAACTTTTTAGCAGTCCTTTTTAGGAATAACTGTCACGCAATGAGATTTTTCTTTTCTTTCTATAGAAAAAAAAAATGTTACTGGTCCTTTAATACATTAATTTACCTGCTGCCGTCCCTTGATACACTGCGATCTGCTAATAACTTTTATATTTGAATAATTAGAGACATATTTTAAGTTTGGTTTAAGTTTGGGAGACCCCGAAATGTTATATTATGTGCTGCGGCCCCTAGCTAAGCTTAAGTGCAGAAACAGACGATAGGATGTTTCCCATTTTAATGCAAGATTGGGGGGGGGGGGCATTGCCATTCCATCTGTTCTGAGGAGTCCTTTAAATAGTTAAAGGGACAGTAAACGTCACAGAAAGCCCGACTTCCTCTTGCTTATTGTTATGTAGTTTCTTGTCTTTTCCTTTAGGTTTGGGAGCCTGTTGCTATAATTGTTTAAAACATGAGAAAACTGCAAAAGACAAGGGGGGAAAATTTCAATGATCAGAACCAAATATTATGATTATAATTTATTATAACCATAAAATGGGTACTGGCGCACACAGGGCAATGACTATGATTTCATTATTCTGCACATTTTCCCTTATTTTAATCTCATTAACGGCATCACTTGGCAAACTCCCAGCACCCACTGCCGTAATTAAATCAAAGGATGGGGGGGGGGGGAGGTTATTTTTAGGATGTTTTTCCCCAAGCTTGGCCCCTTGACAAATATGCCTTTTAATGTGATTTTTTTAAAGGATGACGTTAAGGATTCAAGGACAACTCCCTGAAATGCAAGACTTCTTAATTTAACATGATTTCCCCCTTTAATTTATATCTGTTCTGTTATACATGTTAATGCAATGATCTAAACTCCAGGTTAGAAGCAGAATTCTGCTCTTAGTGACAGTTGGCACTCCCGCTGCCAGTGAGTGCTATCCTGTAAAAGCCAATGACATGCAACAGCGCCTTTTTATTAGCAGCTACAAAGTTGCACCGCATTTGTTTTGAGGGACCAAGTTATTTAAAGTGCACCTGTCACCTCAAAACTCTAATACTAATTTAGGTTGTACTAATTAAATAAACGTTTTTGTAAATATATATGTATTTGTCAGCCTGATTTTTCCTTCCCGAGTGTCGGGTGGGCGGGGATAAATAATAGACATTATAGCTCCTCCAATCAGATCCCTTAAATCACTATGTAGCAGGGATCTGATTGGAGGAGCTATAATGTCAATCATCATTTAGCCCCACCCAACCTGAATATGGAAAGAATAGTCCGGCTGACAGGGAAGATGACAGAGAGAAACGCTGTATAAAAGGTACATTTTTAAAAAAATACATATATATTTACAAAACGTTTATTTTATTAGTACAATCTAAATTAGTATTAACTTTGAGGTGACAGGTGCACTTTAAAAGAAAAATACGCTCCCAGGTTACCCTTTCGTTGGCCTCCCCAGTGACATCACACCTCGTGCGACGTCAGCCGTCGATTGTTGGGGTCCCTCTCTCGCCAGTCCAAAGCTGACCTGTTCTAAAAAGTTAAACCCTCCCCATTAGTACAGCATTAGTTCTTTTTAAATCATTCATAATTACAAGTGAAATTCCATAGGTGGTTGTGAATGGGATAGGTTCCCTTTATAGGCATTCGCTCAAGCACTTTACACTGTCAGCTGAAACCCAACTGTCAGGCAACATCATCCTCTTTACTTACATGAATCACCGCTTAGCCCAACGTAGCCAGTCACGTTGTAAAAGTGAAAGTATTTAACCAAGTTCATATCATGTGAGGTCTCTTTGTTCAAGTCCCTTTTTAAGCTGGAACCACGCTAGCTGTTTTGTAGCAGAGCTAATTATAATTAGGCTCGTTATTTTATAATGTCCAAATAACATAGCCAGTGTGGCTTATCCTATAGGAAACAATCAATGTTATTTTTTCCAATCTTAGCTACAAACTATCCACTGACCACAAAAAGATGCAAAATGGAGCTGGATTTCTTTTTTTGGTGGGGAAAATTTCTAGAACAGCAAAAAAGATTTGCTAGATTTCGCAAAGAGTCGAAAATTGTTGGGCAAGGCTTGTGGATTCATTAGCGGATCAGGAAACCAAATAAATATTCCCATTTGGATTAGCATGGCAGCTATTCAAATACAGTGCTTGTAAATATGTTGTCTTTGAAGATAAATGTAGTGATTTTTATTGCTTTCTGTCTTTACAGATAGCAGACATGTTGTTGAACAGATCTTACCCAGTCCCATTGGTTTCTACGGTGCTTTAGATAATGCATTTACAGGAAGTGTAGCCCTAAAGCTGAATATTTGAGGCTAAATATCTTAATTTATAGACACAATTTTGAATTTTTGGAAGCACGGATTGAACATATAGCAACCATAAATGAATTTAAGTCATTTTCACTTTTTGGTGTTACTGTTCCTTTTAAACAAATGATGAATGTGACTAAGCTCTTAAAGGGGCCATCTCCCAAGGGGTGAGGATATTAGTATATGGGGATAAAGGCATTTCTACCAAGTTATTTTCCCTTTTGGGAACAGCCATTATGATGATCTGGATTTAAATGGCTAAGCTAGTGTTAACATTACCCAGTATAATACTTAGGATTTATTTGAGAAATGAAATAAGTTGAATTGTAGACACCTGCCTAGTGATTACATAGGA
>WMED01000560.1:22419-33647 GCA_019650415.1 Pipa parva
TGCATTCATCCCGCTAATAAACCAAAATTTAAAAAAATAAAAAAGGGTTAGTCTCAAGAAACAGGGTCCTGCTGATTTGGATACAGATGGCTGCAAGATCTTAAACTTCCATCAGGAGAGCACAAGTCCATTTACAATATCACTATGCTAATGGTGCTCAAATTTGGCACGAAACCAACAGTTTCAATGAAAACCTTGGGATCTTTATTTAGCACCTGGTAGGGGACAGGCTTGGTTGCAGATATGTTAAAATGTTAATATGGGGTAACGGTCACACTGGTCTTTTATGGAAAGATAGACTGTAAAATGCACAAGACTGTGTGTTACATTTCACACTTGCTAAGGAGGTCACATATGAGATATAAGTAATAGCCTTAGATTCAAAGTGTATAGTACTCTTTTTCATTACTAAGAATTAATTATCTGAAGGTACTTTTGTTTGAGAGTGATTGCTTGGTAAGTCCAAAAACTATTTTTTTCCACCATTAGAGGTCACTGTTTTGATGCAGGGAATATACAGTATATTACTTTTCTTTAACCTCAGCGCTGGAAATATAGTACAGTATTTTTTTTTATTATTATTTAATAATTTTTTATATAGCGCTACTATATTACCCAATGCTTTACAGAGATTCATCACTCACTTCAGTCCCTGCCCCATGGAGCTTACAATCTAGTTTCCCTATACAATCACACACATGGATGTATGTTTTTGGATTTGGAAGCCCCAAAACGCATGAGAAAATACCATTAACTAGATAAATAAGGTTGTTTTTTTTTCAGATTAACCTAAAAAAAAAATTAAAAAAATCAATTTCTCACAAACTCAATCCTGGGAATTAAACCCCTAATGATATAGTTTGTGCTTTAAATGCTTTAAATGACTCTAAATCTTTAGATAGCTCTTAAACTCACACCTGAAAAATAAAAAAAAGCTATGATTAAAGTTAATGGTTTAATTGCATCCAGATCTCCCTCTGGACTGAAATAAATGTAAATAGAAATGTAGAGATTTGTGTGCGGAGGGGGGGGCAAGCTTTAAAGGGGGGGGGGGGGTTAAGTTTGCATACTGGGTAGCAACACCTGATTAGTCACACAGCGTTAATCTGCCTCTTTTAACAATAGGGGCCACATTTCCACCGAACTGCAGCTGTTGCTTTTTTCATTGAAACAAAACAAGATTTAAAGCGCCAAGCGTTAGTGTGGCTTCAGTGTGCACAGGGAAGGAGGGGGGAATGGGTGGGATGAAAATATCCTGAATTCATTAAGAGCAGACAAAGAATTGCCTGCCTTTAGTATGCTCTATTGATCATCAAGTCTGGAAAGGCCAGTATTGTTTCAGAAAGAGCCAATTGGAGAGAGTAAAAATGACCGGGAAATTTCAAAATCCCCTTTTTGCTTTAAGTTTTTTCGTTCCTACTTCAAATAAGAAATGCCCTAAGGAACAGACAGATCCCCCCCCCACCCCCTCCCCCTTGTTGCACAGACATTTCTATTTGGGTCCAGGCATTGTTTAAATGTTTGCATTTTCAGTATGAGTAACAGAAAAATATATTTCAGTTGTAATAAATGATACAGTGATTTATTTAAACTTAAATGTTTAACAGTATGGGTAAAGATAACTGTTACAACATACCGAGGTAAAATGAAACGTTACCCATATAATACAACAGAATAGCGCCTCCCAGTGACCAAACAGGCAAAAAATCATTTTAGAATGCTTCTTTTGGTTTACTCGATAATGCAACGGATTTGAAACTTAAGTTTAATATGGTAGTTATATTGTTTTACTCGGCTATAAAATATATGAAACTTAAGATCTTCTGCTCAATTAAAAAAAAAACCCCATCATCCTCCGCAAGCCAACTGCAAGGAGGATGGCTGACAAGTGTTTGGTTCAATGAGGTTATGCTGACTTTGAGATATTGACAGCCATCTCATGCCATTTTGTTTTTATAGGATTAAAGGTGCAAGTGTATGGAGAGAAGTGGTACTTACTTGCAAACTCCAGTTCCACTTGGGCTTATTTCACAGACTCCTCCATTCAAGCACACGTCTGCAGGCTGAGTACATCGCAGACCTTTAAATGGATACAAAAATAAAGCAAAAAAAAAAACAAAAACAGTTTATTTTAGTATGAGAATGAATAACAGTAAAGCCCACCTGGTTGTACCTACTACTGATCACTCACAAGCCTTCTGGCCCTCAAAACCAGGAGTAATCCCTGGGGCCTTCAACCCATTTCCTTATCCCACACCATGTGATGAAACATGGCTGCATGATCAGTCATGTGACCTAATGTGTCACTAGAGTCATGTGACCTAAGCACTCTAACAGTCCAAGAGCTCTCAAGGAATATGTACAACCTGTAGAAACAAGTCTTGTAGTAGCATGTAATAAGTATATTGAAACCAAATATACACACAGGCCTTTTATGGCAGTGCAGTGGCTCACTGGTTAGCACTGCTGCCTGGCAGTGCTGGATTCAGTTCCACCCTGGACTTCATCTGCATGGAGTTTGTATGTTCTCCCCGCACTTGTGTGGGTTTCCTACCACAGTCCAAAAATATACATCTGTGTCTGTCTATGTGTGTGCGACTGAATAGGGAAAACTAGATTGTAAGCTCCATGGGGCAGGGACTGAAGTGAAAGATGAATCTCTGTAAAGTGCAGTGTAATATATCAGTGCTATATAAATACAATACAATAGTTAATGTGTGGTTTGGGTCCACAAAGTGACTGTTCCTCATATGTATCATATGCCGGCATTTAAAGGCTTGCAGTACTAGAAAGATATTGCACAAGCAATGCTATTTCTCTTATTTCAGTTGACCTATTACCACATGGGATCGGTGACTAATCCAAGCACCCCACTATACCCACTTCAGTCATGTTGACTGAACTTAACAGCCAAACCTTAAATATTTCAATCTTTATCTTTCCTGGAAGAAAAATAAAAGGGAAAATTTCAATTCTTGTTGAAAGAAGTCAAATGCCCTGATATATATATATATATATATTGTCACCCGCCTATACTGTGAACTTCCCTGAGTGGTAGCCAAACACAGGATATGAGAAATGTATTTGCAATTCACTAAGCGAGGGGGGGATGGGGATTGTGAATTGAAATACGGGAAGTCTGAAGATAAAGGCGCTGAATGAGAGTGACTTCTGCCATTTTGGCAAGATTTTAAAGGGCAACTTTAAAGTCAGCAAGGTTAATGTATCAGAGAGGCTTATGGGAATATAGTCCCACAGCTAATTTATTCCTTTGCGCTGATGCGTTGTTACATAACAAGCCTTGTTTCAAGGAAATGACATCATAAGGAAACTACAAAAAGGTTTACAAACAAAAGACCCCCCCGCTGCTGTGAATTCATCACGAAATTCCTCCCATCTTGTGTATTTTTCCCATGCCCCAAAGTTAAACTATGGATTGTCCAGTTAAATTGAATTGGTCAGTATTCCGGACACCTCTAGATTAACCTCTGGACTTCCAATAAAACTAACTCCAGGAATGGTCAAAGCCATACAGTGAAATACCCCCTCCATATCTTGCGGGGGGGGGGACTTATTTAAAATGAAGGCCTTTAAAATGTTATACTATATCTTTTTATAAAACATCACCTACTTTAACAGCTTGGTAATGAGATTATCATCACCTTTAAAAAATCCCAGGTCCCTCTGGGGCCCCAATAACTCTGACATTGACATTAGGTGACCTTTACTTTGGAACGATACTAAATCCTTTTTTTTTTTTTTTTTTTACATGACCTCCGGAAAGAAGGTTCCTCTTATATTTTTTTATCCAGCATTCTCTACTGCTTGTAATAACATCATCCTCAGCAAACTGTACATGCTATCCCCAAAATCCCAGAGCCCCCATTAGAAAGATTTTCAGTTATTTATTTGTATCTTGACATCTGTTTCAAGCAATAAACCAAAAACAGTCTACTTTGTTTAAACCACACACACAACTATTAATATTCTCTCTGAAACTGTGAATCTCCTGAATTTGAAGGAAATGGGGTTTTATTTGGCGCGGATATCTTTGCCCCTCCTCAGAACAAGGGGGGTCTTACAAATGTTTAAATATTCATAGAGTAACAGTGCCCATTGTCTATGTCTGGCTAGATATAGGGGTGGATTGGGAACCAATGGTAACAAACATCTCCCTCTGGTGTCCTATGGGAAAACACAACAGCTGTGGAGCAGGGTCCATTCTTTACTCCAAACAAAAGGGGGAAATCAGAGCTGGTCATTGTGAGATGCTAAGCACACCTCTTATACTGTTCACTATCCCCAGAATTCCATCCCTGACACCCAATACCTGTAGCTTGAAGGGCTTGTATCCTTTGTATAACAACCCCCCCCCACACACACACTTCTATGAGAACACACTGCTGTCTGTTTCTTTCATACTAACATTGTGTGTGTGTGGGGGGGGGGGCTCTGCTCAAAGGATAGCAAAAGGGGTGTTTATTTTATCAGAATACCCCACTTGCAATAGAAATCGCATAGAATTAAAGGGGAAGTTAACCCAAACAGAGTATTTTAGTGGAAATCTAAACAAACATTGTCTTTAGTATGCATATTTCCCCCCCCCCCCCTTTTATTGCAGTCTTACTTTTAATATTTAAATGAATACATGGTTGTTAAGGTTACTTACCCTAGCACCCAGCAATGTATTTTGAGGCAAAATTGATACATCTGTGCTTTACATTTATTCAGGGACACGTGTATTTTTAAAACAGGGGATGCAGCCGCTACTAGGTTAACGGGTACCCCGGAGCTGCCTCCGAAGAGCTGGAAACAGCTGTGAAATAGGGCGGGGGGCTAGGGCAGATTTTGGGATGGGACTTAGGCCAGTATATATACCTCTCTGTAGTTATTTTAGATTTATATCAAATTTCTTCTCTGGTTTCAAATTCAAACCCTATTTTCTGTACTGGTTACTTTGTACAGCATTGTAAAATATGTTTCTACTGTATAAATTAAGAATTAAAATATTAACTCCAAGGGGGTTATTCACTAAAGTCTGAATTGTTGCGTATAGATGCGAATTTGCCTGAGTCGCAATAGGCTTCTACTGTCGCACTCGCATCTTTATAATGAGAATATTGTCGCAGTCGCAACTTCATTGTGGGAAAATTGTAGCAATCTTAACTTTAAAAAATTGTTGCTACTTTACAATGGGGAAATTGTCGCAGATTTACTTTGGGAATCCGCTGTTTGTGAATTCGACAGTCAAATTCGCACCTTAGTTGATAACCCCCCAAATGTCTAGTTGCTATGAATCAGTGACCCTAGCAACCAGACAGGGAAATACATTACTAGAGAAAGGTAGAATAAACAGAATCTACTACAATTTGTAGCAACTTTGTGCAAATAAGAGCTAACATTAAGGGCCTAATTCACCATTGTGCGAAGTGAGCCGCGAAGCGTTCGGCTCACTCCGCAAATGGTATTATGTGCCCGGTGATGTCCTGCACGCGGACATCAGCGAGCGCATTAAAGGGATTCCCCTCCCGGCAAGGAGACTCGAGTGCTCTCGCCGGGAGGGGTATCCCTTTAATGCGCATGTTGATGTCCGCGAACGCTTCGCAGCTCACTTCGCACAATGGTGAATTAGGCCCTAAATGACAACAGTAACTATTTTTTGTAGCAGAAGTTGCCAGTGTGACTTCGTCATTTCAGATTTGCAATATTAAACATCCAAAAAAATATAATTTTCTCTTTTTTTTTATGTGAAACTAGACATGCGGAAAATCTGCATAAACTGTCACTTGTTATTAAAAACTGCCTTTTCTCTCTATGGGAATGAGTCATGGAATGCAGACATGATGTCACAATGCTATCTGGTTAGGTGTGTGCACACGATCTCTTGTAACCATGTTAACTGGAAAGAGTTCAGTAACTAGAGCTGTGGGGGCTTATCTCAAAATCTAAATCTTTAAAACAAGAGTTTATAGAAGCACTGGTTTTCGTGTCCATATTTTATCTTTAAGCAACTATTTATTTTATATTGTATTTAATTAGCACCTATAGGCTAATGAACTGTCACTTTATGTTACTGTACTTTTTACCCTCTGTTTATGTCTTCCTCCTATTTAGATTGTAAGCTCTATGGGGCAGGGACCTCTATCCTCTTGTTTCAGTCATGGCCTGGCACTTAGAGTGATGTGTCTTCTTGACTTTATGCTTGTAATTTACTGCACTTGTTCTTAGTTAATCACTTTCCCATGTCTGTATTATAATTGTATTGTTACATTGTACAGTGCTGTGTAATCTAGTGGCACTACATAAATAAAATTATACATACAATAACATACAAAAAAAGTAATCTTTCAGGAGGTAATTCAGGAAAGTGCGAACTTACCTGGCGATCCTTCGATTCACCTTGCTGAGACTGGTACGCGCTCCCTGCTCTCCTGCACGCGGAGATCAGCAAACGCTTTAAAGGTATTCCAGTCTCGCGAGGCGACTCAAGTGGTTGCGAGGTGAGCCGAAGTACCGTTAAAGCATTTGCTGATCTCCGCGTGCAGGAGAGCAGGGAGCGCATACCAGTCTCGGCAAGGTGAATCGAAGGATCGCCAGGTAAGTTCGCACTTTCCTGAATTACCCCATCAGTCTCCATTTGCCTGTCCTTCCCTGTGGATGGCTTGGCATGCAGTCAGTCTGTCAGTTCGGGAGTAGTTAATGGTTTCTTAAACTGGGAAATATTTATTCTGCCAGTGGGTAGTGGTGGAATTTCCAGCAGAAATGTCTGTAGGCCTTAAGGGCCACACCAGAGGGACCCAAACCCACCCACAGGTAAAGGATCCTGAATTTGGCAACCAGAGCCTAATCTAGTAAACCATTGATACCTTAACCCTAAAGCTTCTTCTTTATTTCTTTAAATTAAACCAGTGTATAGTTCAAGCCACTGCCTTGTTGCTAGGAGAAATGACCCTAGCAACAGATTATGGCACAAGGCACTGCCATATAAAATATTGAAGTCTATTTAGAAATCTTATTTCAATGCCATTTTTTTTTACAACATATTAAAAGGAAATATTAAAATTAACTTTTCCTATACATCTACAGGAAATTCAGAAAGACTGGAACCATAATCACATTTATAAAATGCTTCCATAGATATGCACCACATTGACTTTCTTTTTGAATTCTACAAACCTAAATCTAGAAATACAATTAGAATATTGTAATGAAAGATGCCCTGCATTTGCTTGGCAATGTTAATATCGTAATGCATAAACACATTCCTTCTTTGTCAGAACTACAATTCCCAGCATCCCACTTTCATTAATTTATTTTTTTATATTACAAAATGGGAACCATCCAATAACCTTTGTATTCCCGTCACAAGAAAAGGAAAAGACAGACTTGCAGCTAAAAAAAACATCTAACATGCTGACATCAGTCCATACCAAATATAAATGATCTGACCTGTTTTAATAGAAGTTGTTTTAGAATACCAATTGATGTCATAAAGCAGTTATGTCACATTGTATCACTCTTGCTAACAGACAGTAACTGTGAAGCGTGCAAAGAAGCCTCAGTGAAATGTGATAGTAACTTCACAGGAAACCAGCGGGGGAGTCAGACAATCAAACCACCAGCTACTTATATCTCTCAAATAAAGTAATTGTACTAAAACTACTACTGGTGGTTTAGTATTAGCCTGGTCCCAGGGTGCTACATTAACCAGAGCTTATGTAATATATGTACCCATACTACCCACACATCATTAATGGGCACATGCAGCAAATGACCCAGTGATTTTATCTACAATCTGTTTGTGTTGAGGGCTACATAAGGAAGTCATGGACCCTTACCAGCCATCCAAAATGTACCTATTATAATCCACCACTTCTAAGTCCCCCAAAATACAACAGCTATTTAATATATTTAATAAACTGAAACTAATGACTGATATATTTGGGTCAGACTGAGACAGGCAGTATTCCTTTCCAAAGTTAGGTCAGGACTTATCAGCTGCACAATATATGTTTAACTTCCCCTTTGATTTCTGTATGCATTAACAAGGAACGGATAGGCAAAGTTACAGAATAAATAAATGACTTGTCAGTGGCCTAACACCCAGGATGCACTGGTTTGCCATTAACAATAAGGGGGAGGGGTGGGGGGGATAATTGTCAACTGCTCAGGTAGCAGCATACATTTCTACATGGTGTAGCTGAGTTGTGATTTAATTAACTAAGGAAAGGGGGGGGGGGGGGGGGGTATGGATTTTGGAGAATTCTCTGATGACTGCAATAAAGTCTGTGACATACTTTAAAGTGAGCCCATTTGTGATCATTTCACTTTATTCCTCTCATTTCCTCTATGTGGTGCTGTAACATTGCTGCCTATGTAGGAATGAACTGAGGCCATCCTTTACTAAGGCAGAAGGCAATGTATCTACATACCCTCTGTTATATGAAAGGTAAATACTGGGATGTGTCAGTAGATTTGGGTGGGGGACTGGCATTAACACCATTTAAAAAGTCTGTCAACTCCTTGTAGCCTTGGGCAAATGACTAATTATCTTCTGCTTCATACACCAAACTGGCTTGTGCAGCCTCTGCAGGGCAGGGACTTTTACTAAACAGTCCAGATAAAAATCATTATTGTAACAACAGCTCTACTCCCACGTGCACAGTGGTTGAAAGTTCAGCAGTTGTTGGTACTACAAGTCCCACAATTCTCTGACAGACAAGTTATGTGCTTCATACACCCCCTGAAACCGATCTATTCTAATGTAAGGAACTGAGAGATATGTAACAATGCAATTAACTAGACTGGAAGAAGTTTCAGGGCAATCCTCTCCCAGCCTGCAATATAAGACCCCCCCCCTATAAAACAGGACCCTCTATATATAATGTAGTTATTGTAACTGTCCCTTTAAGTATATTCTTCCACGATTAGATTGCAAGCTTATAGGGTTCCAGCTCAATACTGGTGTGATCAGTACAGCACCATTTATCATGTATCATGTATTCCTGCAATAAATATACTGTTTAGACACAAACACACACTTTAGATTGGGCAACAACCAGCTCGTGTGCTAATTAGTAGTACAACCAGAGAGGAGATTAGATAGGAAAGGTGTAATTAGCAAGTTGGGCTGAACTGCACGTGCTTTGTAAAAAAAAAAAAAAAAAAAGTATTTTTGTTGTTGTTTTCTCCTATTCCCCCATAGGAGAAGGAAGCCAGTGTGGCTTCAGCCATAAGCTTGCATAGGAATGTGTAGACAAACTTTAAAGGCACATAGATTATTCAACACAAATAGGTAATGTTTTAAACCGTACATGTGTGCACACAGCCCTTGTATGATACTAATTAGTACCACGCAGGGGCAGAACGACAAGGGGCACTGATACCCAGCAGGGTGGACATTAAACTAGCAAAGCATAGTAAGTGCCAGTAGAAGGCAGAATGATTACCTGTGATGATGACAGGTAGAGACAAGAGCAGCAAAGCCAGCCCTATCCGATGCATGTCTCCTGAATTCACTCTATAGTAACATAGATCCTTATCCCAGAGGTCCTGTCCCAACACGGAGCAGAAAAAGAAAGGTCCAAGTCAGGAGAACCAGTAAATCCTTTACAAAATTCCCCAGAGTGTGTTTAATCCTTGGTCCCAGACCCGCAGAACCAGCCTATCCAGTCTTAGTAGAACCCAAGTACTTTTAAATAAATACTGCTGCTTGCTGACAAAGTATTCCTATCCAGGTCCAGATTGAGTACAGCGCTTAAGAGTTACAGTGTTATCTCCTCTAGTTCCACCAACAGTGAAGCTCTCAGTGTTACAATGTATCTCCTCTGGTTCCACCAACAGTGAAGTTCTCAGTGTTACAATGTATCTTCTCTGGTTTCACCAACAGTGAAGCTCTCAGTGTTACAATATATCTCCTCTGGTCCCACCAACAGTGAAGCTCTCAGTGTATCTCCCTCTGGTCCCTCCAACAGTGAAGCTCTCAGTGTATCTCCCTCTGGTCCCACCAACAGTGAAGCTCTCAGTGTATCTCCCTCTGGTCCTTCCAACAGTGCAGCTCTCAGTGTATCTCCCTCTGGTCCCACCAACAGTGAAGCTCTCAGTGTATTTCCCTCTGGTCCCACCAACAGTGAAGCTCTCAGTGTATCTCCCTCTGATAAATCTTTCACTGTTACAATGTATCTCCTCTAGTTCCACAATGACAGTGAAGTGCTCATTGTTACAATGTATCTCCTCTTCTTTTAGTGTTACAATGTATTTCCTCTCATTCCACAAGGACAGTGAAGTGCTCAGTGTTACAGTGCATCTCCCCTGGTTGCACAAGAGCTCAGTGTTGCAGTATATTTCTGTCCCAGCCTGGGAAGCGATGCACTCACTGTAACAAAGTATCCCTGCCCGGTTTTACAATCAGACTGAACTTCACTCACAGCGCTCAGCTTGTCACCACACTGCTCTTAGATGAAGATCCCTCCGCCACAGGTGCCCCCCCCCCCTTGCTTTCTCATACACCTCCCCCCCCCCATCTACTGTAATGAATAAACCAGTGATGATACAAAAGGGTAGGAATGTGCCACTGGGCCCACAGGGGGTGGCGTACAGCCTTGTGTTCAGTGCTAATTGCGCTGCACTACTTTTTTTCTACAAAGTTAAAGGCAGCTGGATAAGTTTGGCGGAGGAATCTGAGGAGTTTATTAGCATGTGAATGAGTAGTGTGTAGATCAGTCGCCAGCCAGACAGTGGGGAGTTACCTCGGGGCGCATGGGTGCCTTTTGTCTGCTTAATCTTATAAAGGGAAGGAGGGTGAGGAGCAATACTGTACATTTCTCCTCTGCCATCTCTGTGAATGAGCTGGGGGCAGGGACACAGCTTGGGGATCAGTGGAGAAGGATGGCAGCAGTCCTCAAACTTACTTAGTGTATTCAGCAATTAGGCTTGGACAGAGCTGCTGCAGAACCTCTTGGGAGGCAGAACTAGCAGTCTTCAGTTTTAGGATGATATGCACCAACATGGCTATGTGCACCTCATAATGTTATAAGTAGTTAAAAGCTCTGCCTGGCACAACTGCCTGTTTTTTATCCGTATTTTTTCCTATGGAACTTAAAATAATACAGATTCAAAAAGTGCCACAGGAAGCCCAATTTGGCTTCAAGCACCAGGAGAGAGACAAGCCAATAACAATCAGGAATATAACTTCTTTCCACTTGCTGTACTGCCCTTCACCCCATACT
>WMED01000561.1:0-33633 GCA_019650415.1 Pipa parva
CCTAGGCAGGCGGCGCCCCTAGCATTTTCCTACTCTGCCTAATGGCAGAGCCGGCACTGTATGCATATAACAATCATTGCCGGTGTCTGCTTCTTTGACAAGTGTATTCTCAGCTTAATCGATATGAAGAAGTGAATTCTTGACTATTTTGGTGAGGCAACTCGAAGTTTAGAGAGGTGAATTTGACAGGCGAATTCAAACTTTAGTCAATAAGGCCCATTATTTCCTGTGAGGATAGTTTAGAACATTTTTCTAAGTCCCCATCAAAAAGATCAACAATATCAATATTGTTGGAAATGGCGCTCCATTGAAAGTAATGTAAAGAGTAGTGGTATTAATGCACCAATACATTTTATTCAGCATAACATTAATTGTGGGAAATCAAAAATGCAGCAAAAAGAAAAAAATGCCATTAATGGGGTAAAAAGCAGCAAAGTATGTTGAATAGGTCAAAATGACCTTTATAAATTTCCCTAATTATAGTCTTCTATTATTCTTAATAAACATATGTTCTGTTCATAAAACATTTAACAACTTCATTTACAGTGTAAATATCCAAAGTGGATATTTATCAAGGTGATTTCTACCTATTTGATACTTTTCGATTTTAGATAGCGCTTTGCGACACATTTTTCCGCGACTTTTTTAGTTGCAACTTTTTATTATTCCGACCAATTTATGAAGTGGCGACTAAAATTTTTCACAACTGAAAAAGATCGATAATGAAATATTTTGCCATGTTACTGTAGTAAATCCACCACATTTTACATTGATTTCAATGGAGCGTCTTTTCAGTTGACTGTTCAATATTGGCAGCTTTTCTCATTACAAAAATGAATGCGATTATTTTCAGTGAAAATATTTCTGCACAACCATCTCCATAGATAATAATGGGTTTTCGCCATTCTCAATCTGATGAATATTCTTCAGCAACTAAATTATCCACTTTTGCACCCTGTTTTATACAAATTCGATGTCTATATACTAGGTCAGTGGTGGTGAACCTTTTTTGGCACTGAGTGCCGAAAAGGTGACATCACTCACCAGCGCCGTTCCCCAAAAAGCTGATGCTGATCAGTGATGCCATTGCCCCTGCATTGGGGAAGGAGAGCTCCCCAGCAAGTGGGTTCCCATTCTGTGTAGGACAGTGATCTGGCCTAAAAACTGTCAGGTCAGGTCCATGGTCTGCACTGAAGGCAACGGTGGTGACGGTGCGCGTGCCCACAGAGAAGGCTCTGCATAACCTCTGTGGCCTAGGTTCGCCATCCCTGTACTAGGTGAACTATTTTCCAACTTTGATAAATACCCCCTTTGTGTAGATCCCTTATCCTCAGCCTGATCACATATCAAACATTGATTTTATTTCTTTCTACTGGATAACAGTATCCATGTTATAATACATGGACTCTCAGTATCCATATTACATAATATAAAGGCACTCTAGAGCCAGTGCTGTATATTTCTACTGTATGTCTGTCTGTTGGCCAACCCATTATTATGTGGCTGTTTAGCACAATATTAATGAGGGGTGTGAGTAAATTGCCTGTGAGCCACTGGTTGTGGAATCACTGTCTTATGCCAACTCGCTTATCAATTTTCTTTTGCCTTTTTAGCTTTTATCCATTTCTGTTGGATAAGTAGTAAGGGTAAGTAGTAAACCTATAACTGTTTGTCCCACTATCTACTTGCTGCTCCGTTTTAGACGGGAGTGTCTCAGTTCTGTCTGTTAACTATGAATCTGTTATAATTTCACTGCTCAAGAGTCTGCTCTGAACTCTTTGTTTTTCATACATTTGCTGTTGGCATGTTGGCAATGGTGAGAACACATCCCTTCAGTTAGTAATAATGATCTCAGGAAAATCAGAAAATATCTCTCAACTGCATCTTTCCATTATTGGTTAAAATATTTACACCCCCCTTGATTTAAGAGCTGACAAAAAGGGACAAAACATTAAAAAGTTCATTGCTGGATGTTTCTATATTCACAAAAGGGTCATGCCTATAGGCAGTTTAGACAAAAGGGCCCCTCTCTCCTAGTTAGGGATATAGAGAAAAGGGATCAGGGGAATATCCTCTAACTAAGAAGTATTTTTAATAATGAAACGTTAAGCCTGATCTTTATGACTGTGATATCACTTTGTATAAACTGTATATCAGTCACACAGATAGAGCATTTCAGTTCACTGCTTAATTAAATCTGTTATTATTTTAACACATGGCATGGTGAGTAGTGGGTGTGGCCTAAGAAATGAAGCATTTTGTGCCTATTAGCTCCTGAGATGTAAAGCCAAGCAGAAGACTTGGGTCATACCTCTGTTCTGAAACAGCTCCAAAGAAAACATTAGAAAAGTGATTGATGTAAATGATGCATTGTCATTTCATTTTTAATTGTCTGATTAAGTTGAGTTTGATTACATTTTGGAACATTTACTCAACTAAGTTTCTTATCTCAGAATACATATGTGAATTCATATATTAATGGGGCATATTTACTAAGACCAAATTGACCATATCAATTAATTTTGCCCCACTGTCAAGTTTTGTTTCTTTGTACTTTTAGATTTCCCTGATTTAAAAATGATCGATAAAAATGTTTCCCCATCGAAATAAATCAAAATAAATCGTTATCAATAAATATGGATCTGTTCACAGGGGGAAACTTTGCAATGCATTTCTATGGGGGTTCCTTCCATTACAGATCGATAGTGATGTCTGTTTTCGATGGGGAAATATTTTGGAATTAGGCTAAATCAGAGGTCCCCAACCGCCGGTCCGTGGACCAGGATCGGGCCGTTGGGGTTTTTCAGCCGGTCCGCGGCGCCGCAGACAGCTAGCTCTGCGGCCCTGCGCCTGTTCAGAGCACGATCTTTGTGGATTGATAATGTTCTCTGCTGTAGCCGTGACAGCTCGCAGCTCCCGACAGAGAACATTATGCAGGATGGGGTGGGGTATCGGGCGGGTCTTATTGACGCGGCCATCCAGCACAGCATGGACGGGGTGGGGCGGCAGGCTCTCCTCACTGACTCGCCCCCGGCAGAACATGTTATGTGGGGTGTGCCGGGGCGGGGCAGCAGACTGGCCTCATTGACACAGCTCCCGGTACCAGTGTACAGCAGCAGTGCTGTATACACCAAGGTCCCGCCAGCATCCCCCCCCCCCCCCCCCCCCCCCCGCCCCCATATGACCAAAGCTCTGCTCCTGCCCCACCACCACCCCACCGGGCCATGGAAAACTGGTCTTGCTTAAAGCCGGTCCCTGGTGCAAAAAAGGTTGGGGACCTCTGGGCTAAATGACAGGACCATCTCCATAGGGAATAATGTGTTTACACCAGACGGAGTGGGGAGAATTCTTTTGCGTGATAAAAATGTTTTGGAACAGCTTAGTAAATATGAGAAAACAGCAATATTGTTACATTGGTATTGACATTGGTATTTAAAGACAATTTGTAAATGTTCTTCATTTTGTTAAATTTTCCGCAGTTTTGCACTTATTTAACTTTTTGTTCATGTTTACATTTAAACAGTCTTCTAATTAACAGGGTGAATTTCTAACCAGTAACAACAGGTAGAGTGATAGTACTGGGACTGAACAGAAGGTAAGAAATGGAAAAGAAGTTTAAATAAAAATCAAATTAACTGATGTTCCAGTGGTTGCAAGTCAGAGACCGAAGACAACCTGAAAAGGTGACACTAAACTAACCAAAAAACAACAAAAACAACAAAAAAAATGGCCATTTGCAAACTGTAGGATAGTGGCAGACTATATTTAATTCATCAAAGTGCAATTTTGGGATTTAAAGTGCATTTGCGTCACTTGGCGTACAAATTCACTTCTCCTTATTCACTATGTGGTGGATTTTCTTGACAAAGAAGTGAACAGTGTTGAATCCCATTTCATATGTAGTTCAGCATAGTCAGTCAAACAGTAGCTGACACATAGTGATGCGAATTTCATAAAGCAAAGTGAAGTGACAACATCTTTACAATGTCATTATAAATGTATCAAATGACTATTACACCCCTTTATATGTTACCATATTCCTTGGTCATGTTGTCACTTGGTTGCTATATTTTCTTTATTTTTTTGAGTGTACAATAACCTTAATCCAAACAGAAGCCCAGTCATCAGCCCCCTAATTTGCCACTTTGATCTGGCAATGTAAAACCAGTGCATTCAGAGCAATATGCCTTGCTGAAATCACCACTTCAACACTCACTGACGCACATAGCACCCGCCATATCACGGTGTTTGATAAAAAAAGCTGAATTGGAGAAGTGGTGAATAGATGGAAATTTGAACTTGTACAGTTCAAAGGGGTTATTCACTAAGGTACAAATTTGATTGTTGAATTCGTAAACAGCGGATTCCCATAGCTAATCTGCGACAATTTCCCCACTGTAAAGTTGCAGCAATTTTTCAATGTTAAGATTGCGACAATTTTCCCATAATAAAATCGCGACTGTGACAATATTATCATTATAAAGATGCAACCGCGACAGTTGCAGCTTATTACGACTGTCTTTATCTGGTGAATTCACACCTATATGCAACAATTCGGAATTTAGTGAATAACCCCCTTGGTCTTTGATAAGCCCCCAAGTGAAACTAACATCACAATATATAGTATGAAAACTGTGACCCATTGTTTTGAATATGATTGTTTGGGTGGCCTAAGCAAAACAAGTGAGATTTCTTTTTAGAAATGTTTTACATACAAAAGTATGTCAGAGCTATTTTGGCGCATGTGTTTTGCCATGGTCACCTATTCAAAGCAGAAGGCTGCAGTTTCCCAGTTTTTCTATGTGTTTTAATGCCCTTATCAACCTCCATTGTCTAAAGTATAGTCTGAACATCCCATCTTCCACATTCCACAAATTCATTTCAAGGTGAACAACCACTTTTTGAAAGAAGAAAATGCAGAACTAAGAGTTTTTGTGTTTGAGTTTTTCTGGTAATGTATGCTGTTTATCTGATGACTGTATAATGACCTGTCTTCACATTCTAAACTCAATGATCAGCTCACAATGAGGAAGGTCTATGGAGCAGTGGACTAAAGTGCTGGAGGAACCTGAATATCTGACAATACGGGCCCATTAAACAAAATCATTGCATTAATTATTTCCTTTCTTCTTGTGATCTACATGGACATATCGATTTTTAACCTGCCACATTATATATTCAAATATGTAATAAAGGCATTTTGTTTACTGGGATATAATCAACGACCATTTTTTTAAAGGGAAATTAATATCATCAGGGAAAACATTTTTACTTGTACCATAAAATAACTTATGCTGTTTAAGTAAAGTGGATCAGCATTGAAAAAAAAAAAAAAATTAAATCTGAAAACGTTTTAGACAATTTAGTTCTTGCATAGGGAATAATTTGTCTATTTTTTCCAGCACAGCGGTCTATCTCACTATCAGTCTACAATACAAATATCTTCATAAAGGAAAGATATAGCTGTTCCAGAATTACTTATAGCCATAAGAGGCACATGTCTACAGGCAGCACAGGCAGAAGGGTGCCTCTTTCCTAGTCAGGGATGTTGGCATGGATTATGAATTCTAACTAAGAAGCATTTTAATATTCAAATGTTAAGCATTTGTAATTTCACTTTGCATGAAATTACGCGCACAAGCACAGTTTACTGCATAATTTAATCTGTGATTATTTACTCAAAGGGACACAGTCAGATCATGTGTGTGGCCTAAGACTCAAGTATTCTGTGCCTATAAGTTTCTGAGATGTGAATCTATCATTGGCAGTGTTATTTATAGATGTTTGACTTTAAACTGGACACTCTATAGGAAAAGAGTGGTTTCCATTCCTCACAGGTCCTGATTGAGGGAGTGATTTGGTCAGATTATTAGAAAAGAATAGTAAATGTTATTGCTTACACATTAATCCATTAATCAATATAATTTTCTACATTTTATTTGTCCTTAAGATGATATATTAGTGTATTTTCTGCTACTGTGGACTTTATTCCTAATAATATAGAGTACAACATAAATTATAGAAGGGTTAGCTCCTTTTGAAACCAACCACCATAACAAGCCCATTATAAAGTTTATGGCTTGTGTCATCTATATTCATTTAGGGTGTAATTCACTATCTTCCGAAGTGAGGTGCGTAGTCTTCACCTCACTTCGGAATGACTGAGATGCGCTCGCTGATGTCCTGCACGCGGACATCAGCGAGCGCATTAAAGGGATTCCAGTCTTGGCGAGGCAACTCTTATGCTCTCACCGAGACTGGAATCCCTTTAATGCACTCGCTGATGCCCACGTGCAGGACATCAGCGAGCGCATCTCAGTCATTCTGAAGTGAGGCGAAGACTACGCACCTCACTTCGGAGGATAATGAATTACACCCTTAGTATAAAACTGGTGGAAACATCTTCTCAGCTGATGAGACTTCCTGCTCAGGATATTCCCAATTGAACGCATGAGGTTGTTCAGAGTGGCAGGTATACCCTTAAAGAACCAGTTAAACATCTTAAGATAGAAAAATAGCTATTTGTATTTGTAGGCAGGTAATTTTATGCACTACTTGTAACAATGCCAAATGAAACACAAAGAGCAGGCAAAGGTTTGTTAACAAATAAAAGATGGTTACAACCACAAGCAAAGGGAAACAAGCACAAAATAATAAAATTCAGGAATTCCACTGTTAAAATGTTTACCAGTACTATATAGGAATAACTGACATGCCAACCCAAATTGGATTTATTCTTTTTTTCTGGTGTTAAGCCTAAAGCACAGAGCAAGTAGAAATTTGTTTGAAAGGTGCTTTCTCTTGGGCTGCATTCAGAAGATGAATATAGGTTCCCTATAGGAAAAGGTAAACAATATGTATTTCCTTGCAAGTCAAGTGATTAGAAAATGAAATCCCATGAGACTAAAACCATAACTGCTGATTGTGAATTTCAGGCATTTACTGTATTTACTTTATTTGGTTGTTATTCCTCTATTTGTATATTTCTATGGGGGTATTTATCAAATTGAAAAAAATAGCATATCAATATTGAATTTGCATAAAATAGGGCAAAAAATTCACCACCACCAAAATTTATATTTATTAAGCCCTTTTGCAACTAATTTCATTGAAAAAAAAATTTGAAAAAATTTAGTCACCATTTCATAAATTAGCCAAAATCCAAAAATCCAAAAGCGGTGAATAGGTCGAAATGACCATGAGTGATAGAACAAGAGATATCAGTGCAAACTGTTAACATAACCAGGACTAGTCAAATAGATGTTTCAGAATCTTGTTGGGGCTCATAAGAGTTCAATTTCTAACAGAGTTTCAGAAAAGGTTGAATTTCATGACACTGAACCAATGAACTACAGCATTTTACCCATCATTAATATACCTCCACTATGCAACGCACATTTCTTTCACTTTTTACACAAACACAGCACAAAGACTGTAAACCCAGTAAAAATAAAATACAACAGGTTCGCATTTTATTTTACATGTATCACAAATTTAGGGGTCGTTAGAAACATATGGTTTTTTTTTTGTCTCCTTTCTATTGACAAGTTACGGTATATTCACTTTGCTTTTTACAGAAAACAAATGCAGAATTGTTTATAATGACATAACACACAGAGGCCCATTCAAAAGTCTAGAAGCCTATTGCAATGTAATTTAAATAAAAAATAAAAAAAAAACAAATTAGTGCTCCAATTGCTATTTTTAATAAAATTATTATTATTATTTTAATATAAATAGGTGCACGGAAACATCATGCACTGCACGGTCCCCGAAAAGCAAATGGGACATAAAAAGCATTTTGTCTCTGTCCTACTGCGGGGTTGCATTAAAATGAAACTATAACACTAGAGACATTGGGTGCTGCCAGAAATGCAGGGGAAGCAGATAATTGGTGGATCTGTGGTATTCTTATTTCTTCATTCAACTTGACCACATTCAGTCAGACCAATGTGTTCTTCATACACTTGGATCTTCTTAGTTAGAGAAAGCCATATTGCAACTCTATAGGTCCTATTGGCTCTCTACTGCTAAAGTGTCCATCTTTCTTTGGACTAAGAAAGGACAATTTTGAGAAGACTCAAAAAACACAACTGTGAAAGATCAGAATCAGATCTGCAGGTTTTCTGATTAAAATATACTCAAAGAGTAAAGTTAGAACGCAAGATTCCTCCTGCATAAGGTAGAACATTATAATACTTACAACACTACCAAGGGGGTTTATCAACTGGGTAATTTCCTACTGAAATGTAGTTACCCATAATAACCAATCAGAGGTTGGATTTTATTATTCTATGTCATTTATACCAGTCAATGCAACCTGCTCATTGGTTGCTGCAGGTGGTTAGTCCAACTGTCCCAGTTGATGAATTCCCCTGTATGTGTAATATTTCCTTTCACTTGTAGAAATGTAAAACATACACATTTTATAAAGTTATTTAATTTCATTAAACATAGATTGGTCCAGTGGGGCTATCTCACTTTATATGACATGAATACCAAATAGAGACAATTCCAAAAATGGTTATGTCTTTAAGAGTATGGAAACCCTCATTTATATTTGTGAATGTTATGATATACTTACAGTGCATTTCAATAGAGACTTTTTTTTTACTGATGACTGAGAGTCCATAGAATGCTGACAGTTTTATGAACTGACTGGAAATATAAATGATACTCTAGGGACAGGATTCTGTATCCATCAGAAGGGCTTTTGTGCACAGAATATGAACTTGAAAAATATGTGGTAGACTTCCAAGTCATTTTACAGCAGACATTTTAAAGGATCCTTTTTGATATTTTGAGTATTTTTTCTGAAGTTATACAATCCCCTGGATTCAAAGGATCTAGATTTGACTGAGGGGAAAAGACTTTACATATAGCAATAATCCATCAAATTTGTACTCGGAAGATTTTCACATTCATTTTTAGTAACAAGATCTAGTCTTACTTTCAAAATCTCTTTCAGTGAAACATAATATTTTTATGTATATATCTAGCTACAGAAATAGTTCATCATTTGACTGGAGAATCGCAAACAAAACAAGTGTCAAGTGCATTATTACATAAGTGCAGAAACAGTAAAGTACAATTGTGTGCAAATATCTCAGAGGATAAATAAAGTGAGCCTGTCACCCAAAACATTTAGCATGCTATTAACATACATTTACTTTAGAATTGTGTAAACCTTATGCTAAGACTAGTGATGTTTAAACTGCTTATACTATGTTTATTCCTTATAAAGATGGTACTTTATTATTCACTAGATATTAACTTCTGATAAGATTTAGGGGAAGGCATACCAATAAGGGTTACTTTAATTGCTGAATTGCATTTTAAGTAGTCCTGTAGGTCAACATGGAAAAAACAGCCTCAGATCGGAAGATCTAATCATAATTAACCTAAATTGGTCTAAAGGTATCCATACATGGGTCTGTTTGGTCAGCCAGTTTGGGTATGTTGGAATGAATTTTCTAATCACATTATGTGTCAGTCCTGCCCAAAAAACTATCCCAAACAATCAAAATCTAATCCGATAGACAGACTGGTTGGTTGAGGACCCTGGTCCATATGCATGTCAGATTTCACCTAATACAAGTTGTTTGTTCCTCAGGTCTAACATGAACAGAGTGACCATACATTAGCCCTTGTATGGGTACCATTACATAAAGCATAATCATAGTCTATGGCTTCACTTTGTGGCAATAAAATACAATAATGTCAACATTCCATTGATGACTTTATAATATCCCTGGACTTAAAGTGGCAGGGGAACTGTACTGGAACAAGTGTAAGAACATATTGTGACTTCTGCTCATAAATCATTTCTTAAAATATAAGCAAAGATTTAAAAACTTGTGGACAGATTCTTTCTTCTATTACCCTTCCACCCACCCCTTTGTCCTCTCCTACTGGAGATACATTCAGCAACAGTTCACAATCATTTATTTAAAGTTCATGGCGTGCAATGTGTTTGCAACCTTTAATATAGTTATATATTTTTTTGTAATATTATTATTCGGCCAGCCTGGAGTTTAAATAATAAAAATATCACATTATTGTCACATTACAGTTAATCAAAACAATGGGAAAATAGTCTTTATAAAATAATGTTGCCTTTCTACTTTCACTTATTGTCATTCCACCCTCCTTTAAACCCTCTGAAAAAAAGGCACACTATGGTACCTAACAAAAGGCACTGCTCTGACCATTAGTTAAAATGCTGAAACCTAATTTGCTTTGGTGTGTTTATATACAGCTTGGGTTCTCTTGAATATAAACTCCTTAAATGACAAAAAAATCAAATTGACATAGTTAATATAAATGTTCTTTACAATATTTTTTTTTTGTCCGTTTTCATTTTAATGGGCCTTTTCCTGTGCAGATTTGGCAATGGCTCTCGACCGACTTCTGGGGTTCCTCTTGTGTCTCCTGTAAGTGGAAACTGCAGGGAATTAAGCAGAGAGCGAGAAAGAATAAAGAACATTTAGGAGTTGACATATTACTAGAGTGCAATGGGCTTTGCAGTAAGGCGCAAATAAACATCTAATCCCATTATGTGAAAAAAATAGAAAAATGAAATGTAAAACTGTTTCAGTTTATGTCAAAGCACAACAAACTGTCTCTCATTAGGCTAAATACCAAGGCAAATCTTTTGTGTGCTGCAGAATAAAGCATTGGGCTACAGCAAGATGATGGCATTGAGGACTGAGCTCAGGCAAGAAATTGCTGAAGTTGCAGTCCTGTAATTATACCATTACTGTTGGGCAAACTGACTAAATGACATTTCTTCTACAAACAGCTAAATGTGCATAGCTGCTGGCTGTTTCAGCTAACAGCCTATGCAGCAGCTCAAAGACGGCAGAATGATCTGGTGATTTGTATACACTGCTAAAGCATTATGTGAATTATTGTTTCCTGCTAACAAAGGTACATTAAGGAATTAATCTTCATTTCCCCCTAAATATGATGGACCATTGCCAGAACTAAGAATTAAAGGTGTGTATTTACTATGAACCGCCATTTTCTAAATTGTAGTCAACCATTCTGAAGGGTCATTAAATGCAGCTTTTCTCCACTTTGCTGGATTTTCCCCCTATACCCTTGTTTTTTTGCCACTTCTGCCATGCTTTTACACTGGTTTAGTCCTAATGTTTGTCTGAATCAGTTTTTTTGTCCCACTTTTCCAAGTAACATAATTTACAAAATTATTAAAAATGTTTCAATATTATGTTTTTGTAGAAGAAACTTAAAATAATCTTTACATTTTTGCAAAATAGCTGTCTTGTCAAAATTGCTGTTTTCACCAACAAAATGTACACCAGTTGCTGTTTTCACTTGTGAAATGCTTGCTTTTATCAGAGACTGGCTATCTACTGGCTCACATAGGGCTGCATGGAGTCACATAACCATGTATGTTGCAAAAGTTTTGCCTTGAGGCCAGCATGCTCTGATTTAGACCCAGGTGAGCTACAGCCTGGTTTTTCTTGTCTCTCTAGCTGGCATTGTTTGCTGCCCTATACCTATTGTACCTGCTGCACCCTCTTCATTTGGCAAATTATGCCACTGGCTCACCATAGCTGCACCATGTTATTGGCGATGAGCAGTTAGAAGCACTCAGACTAGAGAGCAAAAGTTCTCATATTAAAGTCTGGAGGCCGCGGATCCATATACTTCCTCTTTTTTTGTCTCCTCCTGCCTTCATTAGTGTATAGACTTTCTGCATTTACAAATCTCCTTTCCTCCATTCTTCTCAACCATTTATCCTTCATCACTCAACCCTTTTTCACAGTTCTTTTATTCTCTATTTTAACCCTCTACAACTCCCTCTCTGGCTCCTTCAAACCATCCAGTCCTCTCCAGCAACAATACTGCTCATCAGTTTCCATCAGACTTTCATGCTCCTTCTCCCTAGCCTCTCCTATCCTGCTGCTCTCCGAGCATCTATTATTCAGTAACTCAGTTTTCCTTCAGCTGCATCAGTTCCAGTCCTCCAACATCTCTCCCAGGAATCACTCATTTATAACTTGTTCTTCCATGTTCCACCTGCTCCAGCCCAGAGTCCCTGCAGCTCACAAAAGCTTCTTTCCTCTGTAGGACCTTTCCTGTGCCCATCCATTCTTAGCTCTCTGATAGCTCCTTTAGTTCTTCTCTTTCTCACAGTTTCAATCCCTATTATGCTTTCAATCATTATGCTTAGAATACCAGGAGAAAACTACATGAATTATTGGGGGTATGCTCAGTGTAAAATGCAAAACACCTTGAGGTGTGTCTTTAGGGGGAAATTACTTGACATCTTAAAGTATGCCTGACCATTATTCAAAGTAGATTCCAGCATGGCCTACTTTACTCATTGGCCACCCAACTGTTAAAGGCCCTTTATTAATGCTGCAACCTGTAGCAATTGGTGCTGCCTTTTATTAGGTAAGTACTCTGATCTTTGCATTTGTAACTAGTATATGTAATCTGCGCTCTGCATTTTTAACTGGCAATGTGCTTAACATTTGCCGCTATGCATTGTGTTTGCATTTTGAATTTTTCACTGTCAAATGTGTTTTATACTTTGAATTAGTCAGTGGAGAGTGAAAATTTTTATTTTAATTTTTCTTCCTATGGGGGAAATGTTTAATAGTAGAGCCACTATGATTATAGTCACTTGAAGCCTTAATTGTAATTTTTTGGTGAGTTTTCAGGTTTGTAAGGACTAGATTTGAAGAACTCTTAAGTAGCACTACTCATTCTTATGAGCACTGTGCATCAAATCAGCTATAAGTTACTAATAGCACACTACTGTATGTAGTGTAAACATTTCCTTAAAATGCATTGGCGCAAATACTGGTAAAGGTTTCATGGGGAAAATAGAGTGACAGATTGCTTCTATATTATATACTGTATTCACTGTTTAAAGTTAGAGCCCCCTGGATTTTGTCTGAATCCCAATAGTCATTTGTTATATATTCCTGTAGTTTTTAGAATTAAGCTGGTGTTGGCGCCACAACACAGCCTTGGCATGATTAAGAGGATTTCAGAGTACCCAGTAGAGTCTACGCTTAAAAATGTATGGACCCTATATGGTCTACACTAAGAAATTTAGAGATCAATAAAATATTATTTAATATACTTACGATCTATGCACTGTATCCTGGGTTCATCCCAGTGCCCACTTGGAAGGCACCGGACTATGGGAACATGACGCTGTAGGTAGCCTTGGTTACACTGATACCGCACTAAAGAGCTGATTTCATAACGGGCTTTTTTTCTTCCTAACGTATAGGCATTTTGTACTGCTGGAGGATCTCCACAGGCCACTGGAAGGATAAGAATGTCAAAACATGTCACTGATGGTTTCCAATGATGTTTTCTACGTTTCATTTTCAGAAATTTCTATCTGGCTTAGCTAAAAATAAAAGAGGAAGGCATATCATTTTAAACATTCCTTGATACGGTAATATCTTGGGCCCTTTGCTTTTCATTTTTCTCTAACTGAATGTCACGTAGGAATATAATAGTTATTTATAAATAAAGGAATATAAGAAATTAAAAAATAATCCTTGTTAAGTTGCCTACTTTTGAATACTCAATAAGGATATTTTGTATTATCAAGAATGTCATACTTACCTATTTTTATGTCTCTGTTGTGGTTTTGGTTTCTTAAGCATTTAATGAAATTGCACAAGGGCAAAAAAAACTAAACAACTACAACAAACACAGTCAAAAACTGAGAAGTAACTGGAAGAAAATGCTGAATTCAGTGAGGAATCTAATGTTTGTACAGCAGTGTGTTCATTTTACAGATAAGTTGTTAAATCCAGGATGGACTAAGGGGCATAATTTTTCGATTGAAAGGTAGCCATACTTTACATTAGTAGTATGGCTACCGTCTTATAGGAAAATTGAGATTGAAAAATTCCGTTTCCAAATCACTTCTTGCAAAGAGAAACAAGATCAAGATAGGAATTCACCATTCAGCGAAGTGAGCTCTGAATCCTTCGGCTCACTTTGCAAATGGTATTATGTGCTTGCTGATGTCCTGCACGCGGACATCAGCGAGTGCATTAAAGGGATTCCAGTCTCAGTGAGACCAAAAGAGTTGCCTCGCCGAGACTGGAATCCCTTTAATACGCGCGCTGATGTCCGTGTGCAGGACACCAGTGAGCGCATAACACCATTTGCAAAGTGAGCCGATAGATTCGGAGCTCACTTCGCTGAATGGTGAATTCCCCCCAAATGTTTGACAAAAGCCAAGACAGAGCAGAATATCTTACAATGGTTTATTGGCAGAAAGTTTTATTTCCTGATAAATCCAAGTCTGAGATTTATGTCACTAAATCTAGTATAATATAAGCAGATAAACAAAAGAGATATTAATACAACAGTGTACTAAAACAATATTAAACATGATGGTGGGAATTTTGTCCATTTTGTAATTGAAAACCTGCACCCAACAGACTCCATTTTTTCGAGACATGTATACTGTGTACTCTTGTGTGGTTGTTTGCAAATAAGTGTTCTTAGTAATAACAAATAAAGACCCAAAACATAGATCAAAGACTTGCAAGACTTACTTGAAGACCAGAGAAGAATAAAGAGTGCTGACTGTCATGGACTTTCATCCACAGTCACCTAACCTGAATCTCATCAAACAATGACGGGTGCAACTAAAGACTGAGAAAATAATACATTTAATAATATTACAGGATGTCCTTTGGAACAATTTGAAATCATCCTGATATATCATTAATCATATTGCAAAGTATATTCCAGCCTGATTGCACACTGTCACAAATGGACCTGTCACCAGCTTACAAGCAACTCACATAAACAAAGGAGGTTTTGCGAAAATGGTGCCCTGCTCCTGCAGTTGCTCCCAGCTAACTTGGAATTTAATACTGAGACTCCAAAAAACAATTATGGAATAATTCAGTTGAAGTAATGTAAAAATACTGAAGTCTCAGCGCACTCCTGTTACCATAGGGTCACCCGGGAAGGCAAGGAATGGAGTTTTAAACTGACAGCTGATCAACTCTGCCAGTTTCATACTTTTTCTTTTTCCTGGTTACAGGTTCACATTAAAGCAAAATGGGATTAAAGAATCATGTAAATATTGCCATCGTTCTACTTGGTTTTTTTTTATGCTGATGATTTCTAATTTTAGGGAAAAAAGGATAGAAAGTAGCAGCATTTTTACTAAAGGTCGCTGACTTCTAAATCCCACTCTATATACAGATTTAAATGCTGAAAAATATGGCTAAAGATGAAAATATCTCTAATGCTTGCTTGGCAGATAACTACACTTCTGGCAAGAGTGTTGCTAAGCATTATGGATACCCAAATGGCTGTCTTCTCCTTGCCAACATGTAAGTTTAAATTGCAGACTCTTGAGCTGTCAATGACTTTGTAGAGTTATATAAATAACAGTTGAACTAATTAAAACCTTTTGTAAATAACTATGCAATGCTTTCCTATTCCCTTTACTAAAAAATGTAGTGATGTGGATTTATATACTCTAACATGTTTTTCTCAGTCTTGGATGCTTAGCAACTATGTCTAAAAGGGTTTCTTTGAATTAAAAAAAAGTTGCTATTAAAAGAATCACAAGGAGTTTCTATTTTTTTTTTTTGGAATGCTAAGAACACAGCAAGTAAAAGAATACCAAGGAAGCTGTTTTGTTTTGGGCAGAGAAAAGGCTTTTAGTGTAGTTTTTAGAAAATATCTTTTTTTTTTTTTTCCCAGAAGATTGGGCATTAGTCTTTTGACATGATACTTATTTCTTTAATTTTGCTGATCAATATTGAACTGCTACGTTCATTTAGGAAAAGTTTAGTACATTTTTCAGCCTAGTGTCAAACATCTGCTTATGATGACATTAACTTATTATACAGGGAATGCATGTTTGAATTGTGAACTACTTTTGAAAACATACAACTCATTTTCGAATGTTTGGTAGTTTGGGGTGCAAACCAGTTTCAATAGTAAATAAAGCTCAGTACACAGCGGATAGAAGGCAAATACAATATTATTTTGTACAATTTGGGTATTCCAGATTTGTGTCATGGTGGGACCCACAATTTTAATAATTATTGAAACTGTGTTGCAATTTTAAATGACTACTTCTTGGTTAAAGTTATTTTTAATATTGCTAGAATTGCTATGTACTTGCCTATGCAGGGCACGCTGATGTGGTAACAGGTTGATTATATCATGTATACTATGTAACTAAGTCTCACTTTTTTTGCTTTAAAGTGATATGCACTAGTTTTTTTCTATATTGTTTAAAATTGGGTCAAGCTTAGTAGCAATCCATTGATATATCATAATATATATTATGTGCTTTCTAATATAATTTTTGTATACATCTAGCCAGGGCCGTCGCTTCCATTAGGTGATATAGGCAAATGCTAGGGGTGCCGTCTGTCCAGGGGGGCACTTGCATGTATGTTTTTTTTTACAAATGAATAATAAATAAATATGAATGCGACGGCGCTGTTGGAGGTGAGTGGGGGGCACAGGACAAGGGGGGGCTGTGCAGGGCAGGGGGGTCATGGGATGGGGGGAGGCCTAGGGTGCCAATAGGGCCAGGACTGCTTCTGCATCTAGCTAAGAGCACATGTGAAGGAAGAAAGGGGGACATGTATCATACAAATTTCATATCCAAAACCTCTACCTTGTTTTCATACTCCTGGGTGACCACTTGCTATAAATGCTACACACAAACTATGCACTGCACTTTATGATTCAGCAGAGAGAGGGAGTAATGATAAGGCCTAAAACCTTCTAAGGTTGTCCTCTAGTCTGTTCTAACTGAAAAGTTTGCAAGAAGCATTTTACCTGTCCCCTTTTTGCATGTAAACGGGAGGTGGTAATTGCATGGCACATCATTCCATTCTCCTCTTTCATGCCAGATCATCACTACACAATCTTCTCCTGTGGTGAAGAAGTTATCTGGTTGGTTTGGCCTCCAGTTTTCATATAGCTAGACATTAAAAACAAAATGATAATATGTAATAACATGGAAGAGAGCATGTTATGGTAAATGGCTCTTTAATACAATACTACAAAATGGCAGCAGAACAACCGTAAAGGAAATGAAAATTTCCATTTGGATTGGCATGGCCGTTATTCAAATACAGCACTTATAAAAATAATAAATATCATAATTTTACCATTTATCATTTTTGGAGTCGCAGATTAAACATATATTGTAACTATTAATGCATTTGAGGCATTTTTTTAAAAGTGCTACTGTTCTCTTCTCTCTTTTTATTATATTTTCAGTTTTTTGAGACTGTAGAAGTTTGATTTTGCATTAGTAAGTGTAGTCAGCTTCTCCCCTCCATATTGACTGACAGATTACTTTGTGTTTGGACAGGTTTACTTCCTTTTGCATTCTTGTAAACTAAGCTTCCTGGATGTTTATGTACTAAAGTCTCCTGCTTTTGTATGTAATTTGTCTAGGGTTGCTTAAACTACCGGGGATTCTGAGAGTTGCGGCTCAACATCTGCTGCATAAATACAAAAGGTCTGTCAATCAACAAGGAGGAAAACATGACTACCTTACTATGAACAAAGATACCATCCTGCAATCTTACAAAATGTATTTGTATAAGATTTACCAAAGCTATTTGACACTAAATGTAAACTACAAAATGTATCTTTTCCCTCAAACCCTTGCATTCTTCAATCTCATATTTTATTCTAATATTCCAAGACAAAAAGTTTTCTCTGTTACTCTTTAGCATGCTCTCTTCTCCATTACTGTACGTATACCACATTTTTAACTTGATGTCATCTTTGTCTATTTTATGACAATTTTATGTGTATGGGCTGTTTGATCAAAAGTTCCTTGTATAATCAGTCTAATTAGGTCAGAGTCACATTGACTGTTGGTTGCTGGGCTGTTTTTAATCAGGCTCATTATTTTCTATGGTGCAATCCAAAATTGTATGTGTAGATTATCCTATAAGAAATAATGGATACTGTTTTTCCTGCTTAGATACAAAACAGCCAGTGTGTTCATGGACTAAATTGGAAAATTAAAATCTCTCTAAGTTCTTACCTTTAATATGATTTCATGCAAATATTATATAGTATTTTTAACAAAATCAACATTTTGTTTTATTTACAGAATTTCTTACCAAGGGGTTTCCATCTGACCAGCGGAAATCATTTTCAATTGATTTATCATTCAACCCAATCCACTGGTAGTCCTGTGCATTACCTTCAAAGAGAGAGAATCAAATATTTCTTTCACTTTATTGGATTTGTGATGTAATACTTCATTCTCACTAGTATTTACACAATAGAGAGAAAACAAATGGAAAAAATATTGCCTTGCAGCTAATTAACATTATTTTTAACAAAAAAAAAAAAAGAATGTTTTCATAAATAAAGGAAAGTTTATTCATGGTGCTTCTTGTTATTGTTAGACCAAAGTCCTATACTTTTGCTAACAAATTTAGAGAACTCATTTAAATAACATGAATTATGAATTTGCCTTCAGGTGGTAAAATAAAATTTAAAAATGTATGCCTCAGGACTCCTGTCAGGAAACACTATCATCCAGCTGATTTGGATTCTGGGAATTTCCATGAGGCAATTACCTTTCAACCTTCAACTGACCAAAAACAGGTACCCTATAATTAATAAGAGGTTGGGTTGGGGATGGAGAAAGAATGTGTTACAACTTACAGAATGTTTTTTTTTTAATCTTAGAGGGGAATTAGGAAGAATCATTGTAAGGATCCAGAAAGCAAATTAATTTTTCTGTGAACAGATATGGCACTAGTTTTAAAATATGACCTCTTTATGCATATTTTTATTTTCTAAGCAAAAAGGTTAGAGGGGAAAAGTGAGAAAAGACAATATTCAAGAAAAATGGATGAGAGAGAGGAGAAAATAGGACTAAAATTAGAAATGAGAACAAATAGAATATATAAGGAGATAATTAAGGGAATGTACATTAAAAGGAAGCACCTTGTAACTGAGGATATGTATGCAAACTTGGATAAAAGGATTTTAAATAAATCAGAAAGTATAAAAAATTATATGCAAATCAGAAATTATTATATGCAAACAATAACCCTTTTTTAAGGAAGCAAGGCCAACTAGATTAATACTAGTATAATTTCAATTGATTATAAAACGCTTATGCAATAGAAATTAAAACTTGATATAAATAATTTGGAAATCCTTTAGAAAATAGTGGTGCTTGAATGGAGTGTTGTCAACCTAAAACTTTCCTCTCCTATTTTTTATGCTATCAGGGAATATAAATAAGAAACCTCTCCTCCTCGCCAATAATGTTATCAGAAAAAACAGGGCCCATAACAACCTGCTAAAAAGGGTCCCCAACATTCTTACAGTCACCAGTTACATTGCAAACTTCCCAGTACCCAGAAACCTACCTGTGAGTGTCTGAATGCACCTCTCTGGAAAATACTGAACTGACTGGGCCCTCCTACAGAAGTACCCACCAGTGCCTGGCTCCTAACATTTTTAAACCATATTTCTTTTGACATCCTGGAAAAAAAAGTTCTAAATTGCTAATAATTGAATTTAATGATAAATAGATGATATATAGATGCCACTTGCCGTTCACAAATTCTTGTTCTTCGCTTGACAGGATGCTAGCTAGATGCGACTGATAGTATCGACACTGATTTTCTGCATCCACCCATGTTTCTCTCTCTGAAAAATGTTTGTAGCAGTTTCCTTGGAATTTGGTCCATCCATTCTCACACACTTCCAGATCTATGATATACAAAGAAGACATTAGAGAAAGGAAGAACAGACAGAAAAACTGTGCTGCAAGTGGGCAGCTTTATTCTCCCATTTTTCACCCGCCGCACTCTGTATCTGTATAAAACAAAATTTGTTTGGTATTAGGGGAAACAGGAAAGAGTTGTTTTATAGTCCAGGTTTCCTGAAAGAAAAGAGCTATACAAGGAAATAACTTTTAGAAGCAGCTCTTATATTTTTTAAGTTGAAGCTGCTCGTACAATTGATGAAGATCTGCAGATGCTGTGAAACACATATATTTAATGTATTTACTGCATAAAGAAAGGATTAAACTTCTTATTGACAATAGTTAATGCATGTGTTTTCAAGAAACTCTGTGATACAATCTGTGGTGTGCGCAGGCCAATTCATTAGAGTGTGCCCCTAAAGAAAAAAATCTTAAGGCTAGGTTCACACTGGCATTTTTATACATGGTGTATCATCATGAGTGCTGCCATTAGGGTGTGCCCGGGCATACCAGGCACACCCTCTGTGCATGCCTAAGAATACAATGTAACTAATTCAGCAATTCAAAGGACCATTTGTATTAGTACTCAACCCACTAATTCATCTTTCTTTCTGTTAAAGAAAATCCCAAGTAATGCTCAAATTTTTTCAAATCAAAAATACTTTTAGTGACTTGAGAATTTAGTACTTGTTTTGTAAGATATTGCAGTATCTACACGTATTTTTTGAATATCCTCACATGGACATCCACAGTTTTAAAGTGCACCTGTCAACTCAAAACTCTAATACTAATTTAGGTTCTACTAATAAAATAAACACTTTTGCAAATATAGATGTATTTAAAAAAATGTATCTTTCTACAGCGTTTCTCTCTGTCATCTTCCCTGTCAGCCTGTCTTTTCTTTCCCATGTTGGGTTGGGTGGGGCTAAATGATGACTGACATTATAGCTCCTCCAATCAGATCCCTGCTAGATTGTGATTTAAGGGATCTGATTGGAGGAGCTATAATGTCAATCATCATTTAGCCCCACCTAACCCGACTCAAGAAAGAAAAAGTCGAGCTGACAGGGAAGATGACAGAGAGAAACGCTGTTTATTTCATAAGTAGGACCTAAATTAGTATTCGTTTTGAGGTGACAGGTGCACTTTAAATTTTCACATGGGTCAGTCTCAAAATGTGATGTTTATTTTAAATTGTTTTGACTTCTATTCAAATTTGACATTTTTACAAAATGTGAAAATTGAAAAGCATATTTTAAGGTTTTCATATTAAAATCAGTTTAAATATCAATTTTAATTTAGCAAATCTGAAATTAGAAAAAGTAATTATGTGCAAGATAAAGAAAACAAACATACTGTAACTGTAAGGATTATTCTTAACTGTAGAGAGGAAGATGAGAATGAGGTGAAAGTTACTTCTAACATGCTGTCTACAGATGTAAATGGTATTCAAAACCATAGACAACAGAAAGGAAGCATAATTGCATAAATAAACCTATCTATCAATCTATTGATCAATATGTCGGTTAGTCCTTCAGACGGTCCCAACACCCACCCATTTATTCACTTGAAAACTTATTTTTGTATGTTTGCAGGTAAGCATTTTCTAATTTGTCTGTGGTTTATGAGCAATTTGAAAGTCTATTTTGCTTTATGATCAGTAAAGTGCCTGGTTGCTAGGTTAATCAACCATAGGAATCAGAAATATTCTTAACAAAATATTAAAACCATTGACAAATTATCTTATAAATTCAAGATGAACATTCCCTTTAAAGGCAGTCCATAAATTAAAGTAAATCAAGTGAAAATAAATATGATAAGTCCTATATATATATATATATATATATATATATATATATATACAGTATATATATATAAATGAGTATTGCGATACTTAGTGATTCCTTTTTTATTGGACTAACTTGGTCAGTTTAGATAGACAAGCCTCCAGAGCTCTGTCCTCCCTTTCTCAAGTCTCTAGCAATGCTGAATTTACAAATTAGCAGAGAGCTACAAAGTAATATATAGTCAAAATCATACAAAGCTCACTTCTGATTTGTAAATTCAGTATTGCTTGAGACTTGAGAGAGGGACAAAAACCTCTTGAAAGCTCGTATATATATATATATATATATATATATATATATACACGTATACGTATATATATATATCCATGGAGATCAATGACTAGTGTTCCTGGAGAAAAAAGTTGAAGAAAATTTGACAGTAAATTACTTTAAGGTTGAGGTCCACTTCACAGCTGCAGTTCAAAAAAATGCTATAAACAAAAAAGAATGTTAAACCAAATATGCAATTAAAATGGAATGAAATAAAATAATGTTATTCAGCACTTTGGCACTGTCATTCTTCCCTCACTGGTAGGCCTTTAATAGGAAACAGCCCACCTAGATAAGCACACCATTCTTTGGAAAAGCAAGGGGAGATTTTTTTTTTCTTTTGGGAGCAGATGTTAGTTAAATTAGCTCAAGCCACATTGGTCGTACCGATCTGACATAGGTCCCCTCCGTAGCTGGGAAGGCATAAGCATTTGAATGAGTCGATGCCATCAACGCAGGTAGCTCCATTCACACAGGGGCTTGAGTGGCACTCATCAATGTCTGTAAGAAATCAAGGGTCTGCCATTAGGACACCTGCTGCTACCCTGACAAAAAAAGGAGAGTGTCTGATTACTTGTTTTGTGCTGTTCCAGATGCTGTTGCTACAGGAAAATTATATAATATATATATTATGCAGAAAGCACTTAATATATATTATATATGCACACAGATTCTGAAATTAATGCTTGGACCAAAAACAAAAATGGACCATTTACTATTTATTTTTGGTAAGACTAAATTATTTTTTTTATTGTGTAATTTAAACAATTAGGTTGGTTTGGGTGGGTCTGACAGAATCCACTACTACTTTCCAAGGACAAGTGAACCTTATAAAAATAAATAGGGCAAGTTTGGTAAAGTTTGGGATTTTCGTGAAAAATGAAAATAATTTAATTAGCTTGTTCTCATTTTGAGGGAGGTTTATTAATGTTACATTTTTAATGTTTATAGAAACTTTTCAATATATTATTCAGATTATTTTAATGAATAAAAGTATCTAATCCGATGACAAAATTTGCATTAAGACCTGTAGATATAATATTCTTTGTTTTGTCAAAATATGTGGATATTTTGGATTTGTAATATGTAGCATCTTGCTATTACATCTATTTGAATGTGCTCCTTGATTATGATCCATGAATTTTCTAACTGAAAAAAAAATCAGTTGGACAAAAATTGTGAAAATGGAAATGAAGCAAAAATATGAAGTGCGACCTTTAATTTTTGCTTTAAATATACTTTGGGGGCATTTATCATCAACCAGGGAGGAGTACAGACAGCGTAACAACACAATTTGAAAGTAGGTTAAATTGTGTTAATCTGTGAAGCAAAACTGCATGGATTTAAATGCTTGAGTGGAACAGAAATCTTTCACCTTTTGGGAGTCTCAATAGTCTATTCTAATTTCAATCTGAGAATTTTGTTCCCTTTTCCATTTATCAAATGGTGAAAGATCATGTTTGTGCAATAAGTCTTGCTTCCTCATTGCCACTTTAATTAGCATGTTGCCATGAACAGACAATGCATTTTTGGCTAATTTTAAGGAAATTAGTTTACTTTGCACTTAAATTTAAATTCTAATGCCTACAAAAAATATCATTTTGACATTTTAATCCCTTGGTCAAAGGGTTAAAGTTCAAAATCTTAGCATGCTCTATGTTTTGAGCAAGCAGCAGAAATGTGAATAATTTCAGAATGGGGTCCAGCCGAACAAGTAATATATTCTCCTTTTTTGCTTTTTTTTTAATTAGCAATTAAGTTTTAAGCACGCAGTAAATGGGGAAATTAAGCATTTAGCTGAAGCAAGGCAGACAGCAGGGAATGGTGGGAGTTTTAATAGGAAGGAGATTAGAACTTTTAAGCTTCCTCTTTGCACCTAGCAGGCCTGTTGTGGTGTTTCACACATATTCCCTGGAGAAAGACAAAATGTGGAGAACAAAACACATCACAGTGTCAAATAACAATTTAATTATCCAGGTTATTAGCTCAGTTCTCTTAGGGTCAACAGATTAACACACTTCAATTTATTATTAACAAGTCCATAAGGTAATAACAGACCTTCCATAGAGTTATACAGATACAAATACATTTAGCCCTACATTTATAAGCAGCCTGGATTATAAGCATGTTCTTGTCAGCTTATTGCTTATTTAGTACAAGCTTGGTAAATGATAACTAAAATAAAATGCATTTCATTCTGAAAAAAACAAAAATGCTTGGATGACAACAAAGTTAATGTTCAAATTTTTTTCATTTAGTGAAGTAATTTGTATATAAAATATGCACATTTGCTACCACTGTACATTTTAGTACATGACCATTGTATGCTGAGTAATGTTGGAGTATGTTTTTTTTTCATTGATAAGATTATATTTTTTTTAGGAAGAAACATAGTGAAGCACTACAAACAATGCTACCAAAAATTGGCAACACCTGGATATAATTATTATTTAAAGCATCTATAATAATATAATATAATTATTGATGCATCTACTATTTGTTCCCACTTGACTCTTAAGGGTTTTGCCCCCTTTCAATCCTTGTATTAATTTAACATTTGGTAATTTCATAATAACTCCATATGAGTTGTTTACTAAATTACCTTCCATTTTTCCCAGTACAGTATAAACTATAATAATGACACTTTTGATGCCGGATATTTACACTGCTCTACAAATATGCACCAGAATATGTTTATGTTTTTAATGTATTTTGTTTGCACTATGGAACTACACCAGAACATGATATGTTCCAGTGTACTACTTTATTTGCACTGCTAAACTATATCAGAATATTCAATAGAGTCCCTGGGCAAAATTTACTAAGGGCGGATTTAGTCCGCCCGAAGTTAATTCCTGGCCGCACGTGCGGTATTTTTACCGCACGTGTGGTATTCAGATCGATTTGCGATCGCACGATCACAATTCTGATCAATTTGCGATCACACGATCGGAATTGCACTCGATTTGTGATCGCACAATCGCAAATCGATCGGAATACCGCATGTGCGGTAAAAATACCGCACGTGCGGGCAGGAATTAACTTCGGGCGATCGTTTCGCCCTTAGTAAATTTCGCCCCCTGTGTCTTTTGGATGGAATACCAATCAACACTTGAATTTGATGTGTTCCATTGTACTTTGTGCAGAGCGAGGGAAACTACTCCAGGTCCACCCTTGAATCTCAAAAAAAAAATCTAAAGTTAATTGACTGCTCATTTCAGAATAAGTGAGGGTAAGAATATATTCTAAATTGCTTAGAGTAACATAAAAGACTTCCAAACATATATAGTACCGAGGGTTCAGTACTTCACTGTTCTGAGATTCCTGCTCCTAATCTTGGAAGAGAGTACACTTGCTAACTGAGGAGAACCTCACTTTTACTTTATTTAGGCTCAGTATTATTGGGAAATTTAATGATACATGTTCACAGACAGATAAGTCTCATCAACTTCATGGGAATTCTTTTGCCATCTCCAACTCCTTATTACTACGCTTCTTTTTTTAAAAGTACGTAGGAAGTGCTTGTGCTTCTTTCTATAAATAGAAATCTGTAGCAGCCTGAGCCAGCAATATTGGTATATATTAAGATGGTTATTTAATCAAGGGGGGGTATAAGGGGGTAATTCAGCAATGTGCGAAGTGAGCTCCGGATCCTTTGCATCACTTCGCACATGCTGTTATGCGCTCGCTGATGTCCTGCACGCGGACATCAGCGAACGCTTTAAAGGGATTCCAGTCTCGACGAGGCGACTCGAGTGGTCTCGCCGAGACGGGAATCCCTTTAAAGCGTTCACTGATGTCCACATGCAGGACATCAGCGAGAGCATAACAGCATGTGCGAAGTGATGCGAAGGATCCAAAGCTCACTTCGCACATTGCTGAATTACCCCCTAAAACTGACTTTTTTTCAAAGCACTAGCAAAATATATTCTTGAATTTGCAACACCATTTTTGCCTTTGATGGCCAGTAAAATCTTATTGAACTACAAAGAGGGTTTCAAATAAGATTTGTCTGTTTATATAGTACATCAGAGTAATAAAGTAATGAGTTTTAATAGATACATTTCTATAACCAGACTGAACTAGTTATAATGAAAATAAGGTGGTATGATATTGTATATTTGATAATGGTTCTGATGTGATTCAACATGCACATTTCATACGTTTTCAGACTACATAAAAATGTTGCCCATATCTAAGATATCATAATGCAAAATTTTTCATATACTAATATCCACTAAGATTTTAGAGCAATGGTAGGTTCAGTGTAAACTAAAAGTTGTTGCATGAAAGTAAAAATCAAGTTTATTTATGATGTAGAGATTGTAAGCTTACAAGAACAGGTCAATTTGACCTTCTGTCTCTGCTTTTAATAAATTATTGGCATTTGCCAACATACTGCCATCCTACTACAACGTGACTGCTGCTTCCAAAATGTAAGATCCCCTTCTTCGAAATACTCATAAACAAAATAAATGCAAGTTAGTTTACATTACAGAATTTACTGATCTTTTTTCACCTAGCATACTGATCTATTTTTTTTAAGAAGCATTGAAATGTATTTTATAATCATTTTTTGGAGTAGGGCCATGTGTGTAATACTTGGTAAATTAAATACTACTTAGCTGTTCACAGTCCTTTAATATTTATTAATAGCTGAATTGCCTTACTACTTAAGAACATTCACCAGTCCACCTACCACTCTATGACTATGAGCCTTATTGACTTAAGGATAAATTCACCTCGCTACAATTCGAGTCACATCAGCAAAATAGTCTCAAATTCACTTCTCCTTATTCTTGAAGCTGCGGATAGATTTCACAAACAGGTGGACTGCTATGGATGCAGTCGCATGTGTAGTGTGGTGAAGTCAGTCGAATAGAAGTAGGCTGCAAAGTCATGAGAAGTCATGCAGAGTGATGTGAATTCCTCCACTGAAGTACAGTGACATCATCTTCACCATATCCCACTAACTGTATATAAGTGAATAATACATCTGTTTATATGCCACCTTGTCCCTAATTCATGTTTAGTAGTTGCTTAATGCCACACCGGAGCCCTGCCATCAACTCCCCCCATTCATCACTCTGATGTGGCAAAGTTAAACAGGTGACTCTGAAGCAGTATGTCTTGTCGAATTTAGGACTGTGACAGATTCCGCTGATTAGTCATTAGTTGAAGTACATGTGCATGCGCAAGCAAAGTGATGTGAAGTACTGAATTCTGAGCTACATGCGACAATTCAGCCTTTAGTCAATATATTAGGCCCTATCTTTTAATATTTTATTTACCATATGCACACATTCTGAATAAACAAAAAAACAAAAAACGAAAAACTATTTTCAGTTTTTAATTTTGAAGTTTTGCAGCATTCTTTACCTAAAGTCCCCAAGTAGGCAGAATCTGAAACCTGGGGTAATTTTTATAATAATAAGAAGAAGGACCTAGAATCCTGTATATAATAAAACCCTGCAGAAGATAATAAATAAATTAATACTGTTATGGAAAATGGTATATTTTATCTTACACAAATTGAATTAAAAGACTAATATTTAATATTACAAGTAGAGTGGTTGTACACTTTTATTAAATGATACTGGAGGTATCAAGGAAATACCTGATTACAAATGTATCCAGGGCACATTCCTTGTTGTCTTCTCTTAAAGGAAATTTATATTTTTTATATGTGTAATATTTTACCTGTATCACAGTGCTCCCCATTACATTTTGGTGGACACAGACTGTTAACTATTGTTTACTTTTCTATGAATGGTCCACCTCCACAGTGTAGATCAACACATGATCCAGTTATCCGGTTAGCATATGTGCATATTTAGCTTAGTATCAATCTCAAAGGGATCAAATTTAGCAGTAGTAACTGTTACACATGGCAAAAAAAGATTACTTAAGATTTCCAGCGGTATATACTGTAAAAAGCAGTGGCCTCGAAAAAGACAACAAAGGTTTGATGGGGGTTCTAAAGGTTTCATTACATTTTAGTTCAGTGGCTACATATGCTTGGAGTGGCTATACTCAAAAAAGAGATGTGGAAGTGACTACTGCTAGGGGTCATAAGGATTGTTTAAATGTTCTAGATCACCCAGGGAAAACTATGTTTTTTTCAATAATAGACTGTACAGATTCTATGGTGCAACCATGATCAGTTAGTTCTGCTGTGTTGCAACATGGTGTTGCATGTTATTTAATAGGAATTTTCTGAAATGGCTTCCACCTGCTTAAGGTAAAAGGTAAATTATGTGTATTGCTTAAACCTAGAATTAAAGTATCACAACCAACATTAATGTCACAGCAATTAATTTCAGGTTCAAATAAGGGTTTTGTAATACCTGTAGCATCAGGATAAACTTGTGTAAAAGTCTCTGCTGGAACAGTGGCAGCTGGAATTGCTATTTCATCTGTTACTTGTTCTGGTGGAACTGAAATAACTAATTCTGTTTCCTTTTGAGCTTCTTCAGGAATGTTGGTTTCAAGTGTTAACTCAGAGTCTGGCTGTGAAGTACTTATTATAATGTCTGGTACAGATGTTTCTCCTGACAGTTCAGAGGTAAAAATGGTGAAGTGTCCAGAACTAGGTTCAGTGCTTCCATCTACAGATTTTTCATGATCCTCACTTTTCAGTGGGATACCACTGGTTTCTTGAACTGCAGATGTCTCAATACTAATATCACCAGATGCCAAGGTTTCTGAAATTTGTGATATTGTTGGTTTTGTCATAACTTCATCTGTATATATGCCTGAACTCTCTAGGCTGCCTTCTTGTTTTCCTGATGGCAAACCACTTAAATCAGTAACACCTGATGCCTCTGCTGAGGAAATACCACTGACCACAAATATTCCCGATGGCCCTTCCCCTGCCTCCTCAGTTATAGGCTCTGGTGTTGAAAGTTCTACTAATGGGATAACTATATGGGTAACAGTAGGCATACCTGAGGGGAGGCCACTTGTGTAATCAATTGCTGATGCTAAGCCACTCTCAAATCCAGAAAAATCTCCACTTATGTCAGCAACACCACTGAAAAGACCACTACTGTCTGAATCTCCACTAGAGATATCTACTGAAACAAAACCACTTGTGTCTGTAAATCCAGAAGATACACCGCTGGTATCCACAAAACCAGATATATCTACATCTCCTGAAAAAAAGCCACTTTCTTCAACAGAACCCTTTCCTTCTTCTTCTTCCTTTATAGGCTGAGAGAGTTCTATAGATGTTTCATCTATAAAGGTAATGCCTGAAGGTTCACCACTTTCCTCAAATATTCCAGATGGAAGACCACTACTTTCAATTGTTGCTGATGCTTGGCCACTGATATCAAACATTCCAGAAGGTTCCCCACTTATTCCAGAAACATCCCCTGATATCCCTGATGATTCTCCACTCATACCAGAAAAATCACCACTTAATCCAGATAGCACTGCACTACTATCCCCACCACTACCATCACCACTAGCATAAATTACTCCAGAGAAATCTACACTGCCTTCTATTACAGTAGAAGTAATCTCAATATCAATCCCAGATCCAGATTCTCCACTGATTCCTGAAACCGTTCCACTGTAATCTAATCCAGACAAATCACCACTTAATTCTAACCCTGATGCACTAAATTCAACCTCTCCAATTCCTTCTAATTTAGTTTCTGAAGTTGGTGGTGTTTTCTCTTCCAAGGTTCCATCCACATGTGTGATTGATGGAAAACCAGAGGAAACACAACTAATATCTTCTGTTCCAGATGAAATATCACTAATACACTCAATTCCAGAAGCAGAACCACTAATTATCTCAAATCCAGATGGTTCTCCACTAATTTCCACACCAGAAGTCAGACCACTGCTATCTATTGGTACAGAAGGCAATCCACTAATATCTGGCACTCCAGAAATATCTTCATCACCAGAAGGTAATCCAGAAGCTGAACCACTGATGTCAGTCTCACCAGATGGCAGTCCACTAGCTGAAATGCCAGATGGAAACCCACTTTCTTCAAGGCCTGACACTTCTTCACCTGAAATGTCAACACCTGATGGCTGTCCTTCTCCAGATGATACTCCAGATGGTACTCCTGATAGTTCTCCACTAGTTCCACTTGCTGAGACAGATGATTCTCCACTTATTTCTTCTTGTGTTGGGCTTACAGGAGGAATCGCTGAAGGGCTGACTTCATATTTAAAAAAAAGACAAATGATTGAAATATTTTTAGGTAGATTATAGTTAGAAACATTTGAAGTCAGAGAGTTAAATAAAGAAACATTTGAAAATACCTTAATATTTTGAATTTATATTAGAAATAAGAGAATTGACACATAAATGCACATACTTATTGCTTACTGCTAATTTTAGTATGAAGATTGCCATTAAACAATGAAAAAGAAGGAAACCAGCCAATACAGCTGTGCTGCAACCCTTTATTGGGTAATCAAGTGCATTTTACACAACATGTATCGAGTGTCCTGTCCGCACTTAATAAAGGGTAGGACACCTGAATGTACATTGCATTTCATTCCCCAATAAAAGGTTGCAGCACAGCTGCATTGGCAGGCTTTCTTCTTTTTTATTGCTTTGTGGATTAAACTTAGGGAGATTTCATGGTTCTCCAGCAAAGAGAACCTGCACTAAAGTACCCAGTATAATACCTATGTCAGACCCAGGAAGACTCTATTTACTACATGAAGATTGCCATTGTCAGGATGTTCTCTATACTTCCATCATAGTTATATTTTTTGGGGGTCCTCTTCAAGAAGATTTTCAATTAGTTGTTTACTAGAGAATATCTAGTTGTTTATGTTATGTTGCAGTGGAAACATAAATTACGAGGTATGAAAATAATTAGCACTGCTGCTGAGCAGAGCTGGGTCATGGTTTCAATTCTACCCTGGACATCATCTGCTCGGAGTTTGTTTATTCTCCTCATATCTGCATGGGTTTCCTCTGAGTACTCAGGGTTCTTCCCACACTCCAAAAGTATACTAGGTTAATTAGTTAAATTAACTAAATTGTCCCTAGTCCGTGTTTGTCTTTGTGCGGTTACATAAGGAAAATAGCTTGTGAGCTCCACAGAGGCAGGGACTGTAGTGAATGATTAATCTCTATAAAGTGCTGTGGAAGATGTTGCCACTGTAAATAAGCACAATAAAGAAATTATCATTTCCAAATTTCACATTTTTAAATACTTGCACTATTTTATTTCTGGCACATCTATAAACATTGCAGTGACAGGCAGTTTTTACAAATTTTCAAACGCAGCATTTTTTTGCTTTTGCACAGGTGTTGCATCAGTGAAACCAATGGTTTATTTACAGCACTTTGGCTGAGATTACTTGGCTATGCTATAGAGAAGTGAACTACTGTGTTGGTAAAGAAGTTGCAGGAAAATAGTTGTATCATTTTTTTTTTAATTAAAGCAAATTATGTTTTTTTTTTAAATTGCTAATCAACAGAATACATTTAGCAAAGAACAAACACAAAAGTGTTTCCTGATGATAGCTCATTAAATGCATGTACTCTAGGATTTCTCATAAGTGGCTAGGACTGCCTTAAAAGCATAATCTTGATATGGTGGCAAGCTTGCACATATTTTGACATATTTAAATCCTTATGGCTTGATTACTTCTCTTAAAGGAATGTGCCCTAGATCTTCTCAATAAACTTGCATACCTGTTGGCAAAGGCTCAAATGTTGGAACTACGGTAACATTTGCCAACCATACATCTGTCTGATTCTCAAATTCAGTGGCTGTTTCCATTTCCACAGTTGTCTCTTCCCCAGATGGTATTTCTTCCAATTGGGGTGCCACCTGAGTTACAAAAATCTCCTCCTCATCTGATGGAGTGCCTGGGACTTCCTCAATAAATGGCAGTGCTAGAGACAAAAGAAATATTGTTTATTGCTGATATACTGGTCATACATAGTGTTTTCTTGTTACATATAACCTATGGTGTTGAATTGGCAAATCAGTAAAGTTGCAGATAAAGGGACCCATAGCAAGATACAGAATGCCCCCATGCTGCTTACTTGACATGCTCCTTCTCTGTGGCAACTCTCTACAAGTATATCCACTGGAGAAGTTAAAAAATTGGACTCAGGTAGCATATTACTGAGGATACTGCTTGGGGCAAAGTCAGAATACAGAGTCATCACTTGAAGCAAAAGATGACTCCCTTTCCTCCACTGAATGTATATCATTGGTCACACACTTTATTTCTCATATATTACAGGATGTTTACTCAGACAAATGCTTGACTATTTGATCATAGTATGCATAAGAAGCACAATATTATATCTAAATCTGATTATAACATAGCAAATGGAGAAACAAATCAAGAGTTTACCATACTTTGTCTCACCACCCTCCAACATTGCACATTATTGGGTTATTGAAACAGATGGATCAGCTATTAGATGTGTAATCCTAAGTAGCATAATTACCAGTATTTTAATTTACTGGACTCCAGATATCAGTCTTTACATGACAGGTAGGAAAAACTGTACAGATAATCCATTTTGTAATTTTAGTCCCTCCCCCACCTGTGTCCTGGTAACTTAGGAGCATGCTCAACCAAATCTCCACCCTCCCAATGAGGCAGTGATTGTGGATTGCTCTGTAGCAAGGTGCCAAGCTATAAGGGATAGGCAAGGCTGCCATCATAAATCACAGCCCCCCCCCAACATGATTTTACACCCAAATTTACACTGAAAAGAATCAGCATCACTGGATAATACTCCAAAGGTTACATATGTCTATCTTTTTGTGATCCCCTGATTTGCTGAACTGATGGGGCCTTCCACAGCAGTACTCAGCTAGTTAGCACAGTGGCAGTGAAGACAGAGACAGACAGAGAGTAAAGAATGCTAATGCAGTTTGGGTTTCTGTAATGCTTGTGATCTCAATAGATCCATATCTTCTAGAATTAATTTTTAAACATAGTATATCATAATACATACTGCTTTTCTGTTGTCAAGGCAATAAGTGCATACAAGTAAAGCACGAAAATAATTACATTGGAAACAAAAGGCGTGGTGTTTGGAAAATGGGTCTGGGAAGCCAGTTTGGTTAGGATGGAGGTAGATTGTTCGCACTCCTGGTGTGTCTCCTCCACAGGCTCGACGAGGTGTTACAACGGGGTAGCGGACACTCCCATCGGATAGCCAGCCTGCTCTACACTTGTCCAAACCCAACTTCCAGGCAGCATAGAGCTGTCCAGTGGAGGCCAATGTGGCATTGTGGACCTCACAAAATTCTTTGGCTTCTTGGAAGGTGAATAGATCTGGCTGAGTGGCAAAAAATACTTTTCCTACATAAAAATAAAAAATGGTCATAAAATGAGATTAGTTCAATTACTGATATAACGGTTCTTAATAAATCAGTATATATAGATAAATATTATTATGGATTCCTTTATCTTTTTTTTCTTATTTAGGAACCTACATGTTAAATTTTGATATTTGGCCATTAAAGTAGCAGGAACATTAAACAGTACCAAATGAATTATTCACATAGACTAAAAAATTATTTTGTTCAGTTTGAGAATTGCACAATTTGTTTAAAACCTTTTTGTGCTCTATTTTCTTATAATAAAAATTTGAAAATTATGACTGATGTCTCTGGGACTGCTTCTCTTCCCTTTTAGTAAATAAAATGATATCAGACATCACACCTCGCTCTGTCTATCTGAGCAGGCAGGAAGCCATAAAAGGCTCTGTCTGTGCAAGGCAGGAAGCCATAGAAGGCTCTGTCTATCTGAGCAGGCAGG
>WMED01000562.1:9173-33014 GCA_019650415.1 Pipa parva
TTAAAATAATAATATTAGCAACAATATATGCAGTATCTATAAAACAACACAATGTACTTAGTATTTGTGTTTTTTTTTAATACTGATTAAATAAATAAAAATGAGCTTTCCCCCAAATATGTAAGTAACTTTATTGTGGTTTCACCAATAAGTAATTATTTATACTGGATATTGTATACATTCTGCCTAGAAATAATGGCTTCATGTTAGATTGTAAAATACTGAAAAGTAATTTTCAGAGATTTTATTTAATAAGTAAATTATTTGCTAACTAAAACTATACTTTGTAATATTCTAATTTAAAGAACACTGTGCTTGTCCAGGTTTCGCTATCTAACATGTTTAGAGAGAAGGTGATATAGATCCACATAGGCACCTTCTTGCTTCTAGGATAGACACTTACTCAAGGGGGCTAAAGTACCTCTTGGGTATTGGGAATTTAAACTATTTTAACCAATTAAAAAGAGATAGCAAGTCAGTAGTCTGTTAATTCCATAGAGGATTTAAAGATGTAGAGTTATCATTGATTTAAGGAACCTGATTTCTAGGGGAAGGGCAGATATGACTGGGAAGGGTGGGAAAAGGAAATAGGGTTGAGGGGTATGTTAGGAACAGGAAAGTGGCCAGTCAGTAAAGAGTCAGTATTGGGCAGGAAGAAGGAAGGAAGCAGTCCTATCCAAAGAAACGGTTCCCTTACCATGACGAAGAGACCCTGGATGACCTGACCTGCTGGCGGAGTAGACTGAAAGGAGAGTGAGTAAACCCGCATCAGAAGGAAATTCAGTCTCTGCCAAGACCAGCAGGGGAGCCAGTAAGCAAGCTGCACATGGCAGGGGGAGGAACATGAAGGTTTAAACAGGGCAGTGCTGAGTAAAACTCAGGTGGAGCAGACAAGAAGCACTACCAGAGGGGGTGGAGAAGCGCTCCATAGGGGGCCCAGAGCATCAGGGGACAGAACACCAGAGGAATCAATACTGCAGCATCAAATACTGATCATATGGATACTGATAAAGGGTCAAATTACAACACCCATAAAGTCAGGGAGCAAGCAAGCAGGCACATAGTGCGCAGCACCAGCAGAGATATGCTACAGGCCAGGGATCCTGGGATTGAAGGGGCAGGCCAGGAGAGAACACAAGGATCTTGCCATTTGTTACAAAGGGCAGACTCATGGCTTTGTTCCCATTTAGGACCAGAGGTTGCAGCAGGAAAACACAATTCAACCACCCAAAAGCATTAGCAAGGACTACAGTACTACACACGCGCATTACGCGAAGATTACCAAATTTAAACGCTGACAGAAAGCCTGCATATTCAAGCTACATATTCTCCTGAGGAAGCCGCTGTTTCAAGCGGCAATACGCATTGAGAAGCTGATCGTTCACACATCGGACTTTAGAGGGACACATTCCCATTGTTTGTTTTGCTTATTGCTGTCATTAAAATCGTATTTTTCATTGATTCTCGTTGGTGAGCTCTTCCTTCCATCCTGGGTCAGTGATACTGATTTGAGTAGGTTTCTTTAGCCATCAGTACTTTAACCTAAGCACTTTCTGGTAAGTGCATTACCTAAAGGGGCCACCGGTATATTACAGCATAAATTCAATCTATTTGGATACTGAAATGGAAAATATCACCTTGTGATATAGCTAGCACATTCACTTGGAATCACATTGATTGTTATTAGGCACAAATCTATGTGTCATACCTGTATCACCAGTCTTGAATATTGATACACGTCGTCACAGTCATATACTGTCACTACAGTCTCACTTATGCCACCTATTGATCATCCAAACAATATCACACTAGGGAGATATCTCTATTTCTTTTTATTTCATTTTCTCTTGCCAGCGCAACCACTCACATTTCCTCTAGGAAAAGTTCTTTTTTCACAACACCCATAAAGTCAGGGAGCAAGCAAGCAGGCACATAGTGTGCAGCACCAGCAGAGATATGCCACAGGCCGGGGATCCTGGGATTGAAGGGACAGGCCAGGAGAGAACACAAGGATCTTGCCATTTGTTACAAAGGGCAGACTCATGGCTTTGTTCCCATTTAGGACCAGAGATTGCAGCAGGACAACACAATTCAACCACCCAAAAGCATCAGCAAGGACAACAGTACTACATCAAGCCAGGAAGAATGGATGGAAGGCAGCATATCACCATGGCAGGACCCAGAGAAGAACATACAAGATAGCTCAAAGGAAAACTTGTGATCAGATAGGCTAGATGCATTTTCCAAGGCATCAGGGAGCTATTAGAAAATGTCAGAGGCCAAGAGGATGAGATAGGATCGATCCCATTTGCCAGCACGGGTGTGTGACCAGTCCCAAGAAAGGGGGAGTAAGGGTTAGATGTATACACCACATAGTGAGATCATGGAAGTGGGACAAGATAGGGATATGGGTTTGGAAGAGGGCAGGATATCTGACTTTGCCACAGGGTCAACTTATGTTTGTTTTGAGGGCCCACTTGGAGCACACCTAAAACAGGAGGTAAGAGAGAATATGGAAAGGGGAGTATGTTGAAATATTTTCACTGCTTCCTTGGGACCGTTTCACAGTATGAAAAGAGGAAGCTAGGAAGGAAGGAGACTGGATTCTATTCCCAAAATCTTTTACAATTGTCTCCAAGCCTTTTCTATACTGGCGAGCGTTATCGGAGAAAATGTACCAGTGAACTGCTCAGGGCTTTTCTGTTACCTAGACAGTATTTTCGAGGCATATAGAACTTATGAAGGTTTGGCTTGGCTGTGATATGAATATCCTTGGAAGAGGGGATTTCATGATGGTTTCAGAATCTCATATACTGCGGCGCAATGGTCCAAGAACTTAAAATCAGCATCAGAATACTTACAGGTAGTTCAAGAAAAAATCATGAAAGTGGTGGCTTTAGGCAGAATGGCCGGTCCATTTAGAGAACGGCCCCTTCTCCGACGTTCAAATATCCCTCCTGGCCATAGTGGAAAAAAAGAACCAGGCAAATTCTTTTTGATTTATCATTTATCATACCTGTGGGGTGGGTTAAATAACAACAACATAGACAAAAGCCTATGCATGGTGCGATACATGTCATTCGAAAAAGCAGTGGAGCAGGGCAGATTGTAGACTGTTGATGACCAAAATGGACATTGAAATAGCTCTTCACCTCCTGCCAGTGCACCCCGATTCATTTAATTTATTGCCCCATACATCTGTTTGGGGGATTTTCCCCATACATCTGTTTAAGGAATTCCAGAATGCATGGAGGATTTGACAGGGTACATTATTGACCCACAAGGAAGTGTCTTATTTGTTAAAATATCATTTTCAGGTGATTTGAAAAAAAGTAGCGGTGAAGTAGGGTTGAAACAGCAGCATGATTAATACTCATATTTTTCAAGATTGGGGCGGCAACTGAGGCACTTGGGTGGGGTGTTGAAGGAGCTGTCATGAAAAGGATTGGGAGGTGGAATTTCAGGTTACAAGTCATATGTTAGGCCCTAACGGTCACATGTTTCTTTATACATAGGTTGAGCCTTGGAGGGAATTCACGATAGTCCGAAGTGAGGTGCGGAATCTTCGCCTCACTTCACACTGACTGATATGCGCTCGCTGATGTCCTGCACGCGGATATCAGTAAGCGCTTTAAAGGGATTCCAGTCTCGGCGAGGCGACTCTTTTGGTCTCGCCAAGACTGGAATCCCTTTAAAGCGCTCGCTGATGTCCGCGTGCAGGACATCAGCGAGCGCAGATCAGTCAGTGCGAAGTGAGGTGAAGATTCCGCACCTCACTTTGGACTATTGTGAATTCCCCCCTTGGTGTGGATTACTGGTAATTTATTTATATTCTGGGCTTCTAAACAGGCAGAAGAACGAACATATGGCAAACAACTCAGAATACCAAGGCAAGATGATTCAGTTATCCCGATATTGATATTTATTAAGGCCAAGCTTTCTTTTTTTTGTTGAAAAGTGTTCCCCTGATTGAGGGAGGGGAAAACCCATTATTCCCTATGGAGATCGTTTAAAACATGTTTTCTAATTCCCCATCAAAAAGATCAGCTATTGCTTTCAATATTGATAGAAAAGGAGCTCCATTGAAAGTAATGTAAAGTGTAGCGGTATTAATGCATCAATATTTATCAATATCAATCAATCTTTTTCAATATAGATTCATTTTGTTTGATCCCAAATAAATTGAGGGAAATAAAAAGTGCATTGAAAAGAAAAAAATGGCAATAGAGTTGGTGAAAAGCAGAACAATGGACTGAATTGCGGCAAATAGGTCAAAATGACCTTCATAAATTTCCCCTATGTGTTCACTTTAAAATACAAGCCAGTATAAGCTTAATGGTATGTGATTTCTGTTCCACCCAGCCATACAAAAATTGATTTCCAGTAAGAAATAACTATGCCGTAGAACATCCTATCCAAAAATGAGATTATTTATCAGGTGACGAAATTGATTTTTATTTTTCATTTACCTAGAGAGATGCTGCTACTGCTTACATGTAACATCTCATTTACAGCAATTTTTGCCTAGGTTTTGGAAACTGTCAAATAAAAGTAGTCTAAAAAAAAACCCACTGTATTTTTATCAAAATATCATTATCCAAATACCAATATACCAAGAAATATTTGATTTGAGTAAAGAAAGAAGATAATTCAATTCAGAAGAGTAGAAGGAATGACATAGGAAAGTATAATATCAATCAAAGGTGATTATCTTTTGAACATAACAAGAAAATGTTAATTTTGTCCATCACTCACTATTTTGTGCTTGTGGGCAAGCGGATTACTACAAGAGACTGATTTAATTTTGTGGTGGGGCACTTCATGTCGGCCATTGTTTGCAAATTTACTTTTCAGTTTTATTGTTCTTGTGTTTTGATATTTTAAGGGTTAACTCTCTTTTATTTACTATACAAATGCACTGTAGAATGGATTGTGCAGTAAGTAAAAGAATAAATGCTTTGATAAGCCCATTAATTATTGCCAGCCATGGAACATGCAGTCATTTTAGGACCTTCTTATTCTGAGATTGTTGCGTCCTATTTCTAGTAATCTTGTCAATCCCACCTGTTAGGGATAGAAAGCCCCCCTGGGCTCATGGACTAGCATATCAGCCATTGGAGAAAAACATTTCAAATCCTGCAAAAATGATGCAACAAAACGGAGTGTAATGCTGTGCCTCTCTGACAACTAGAAATAAGTGATATACTTTAAGAAAATATGATAAAACGTTCAGTTATCTATGCTACTGAAATGGTATATTGAGTTAATGCTGCAATGTAGATGACATCATCTGTGTACTATTATGAGCTGGATTATTGCCTGGTTTAATCAATATGGTTTTAATAAAGTTACAGTATTTACTAAGAATGTTGTCTAGAGATCTATCTGAATATCTATCTGAGGTATTGAAATCCAAAAGATTTGCACTTTTTTTTCTGGTAGCAATGATCTGGCAGATGCACAGCATACTAATGTAGAGAAATGTTATTAATTAGGTGTTTCCATTTCCAATTTCCCTTTTGTCAGTTCCAGTATTTCTTGGCCATGTAGGTTTGCACTCTGTAAAAGGTGCCCTCTTCTGGCAGCATTCTGTTATGTCACTCTGTCATATCATTTCTTGAGCATGTAGGAATATATAAAGGTCCTACCTTTCAGCATGTATCATTTGTGCAACTGCTTAGACTCTGCATAGTGAGATGGCATGTAATAATGAGTAGATTGCAGGTGAAATATGACCACATTTGGCAGGAGAGGGGTTAGCTTAGCTTGGATCTCTGGAGATCAAATGTTTACTATCCAGGCTCAGTCAGGGAATCCAGTCTAGGGTATAGACAGTCATTGCAGACCCTTTATTCTGACTTGTCACCACTCAATTGTACAGGCACTTTGAGTATCTTGAAGCTAAAGGTTGGTGGTTCCCCTCTTACAAGTTGTGCAGCTGTCCAAGTATAACATCTTAAAGCTTACTAAATGTTTAGTTATCGAATGTGTCTATACCAAACGAATAAGTCTTCTAAGTTATTACAATAAGCCACAGCACTGAATGTACCTTTTGAGTTTGGGAGGTTATGCAGCCACATGATTTTGTTTAGAGACCACTGGGACCAGTTAATAGATAACATTTAATTTCAAATTTTAGGATCTAACCTGCACTAAACTGGTCAAACCTAGTTGTTGTCTTGTTGCGATGAGTTACATATTTATTGCTTCAGTTTATCACCTGATTCTTGTATGTCTCCTTTGTGCTCCCCCAGCCAACCAGATAGCACATAGTTTTAGTATCAGGCACAATATTATCAATCATTGTACTGCTGAATGAGAAAATTAGATCAGTTGAGTAGCTGGAAACATAAAGTACAGGCACCACTCTTATGTAAGATTCATGAGAAAGTCAGTGATTTAGAGCTGTGTAGCAGTCCCACAGAATGATTTTTTTTTTCTGGCTTCCTATATGAAATGAGAGTTCTGGTCATGTTACTTTTAGCACTACCATATGTGAGCAGTAATTTGTGGAAATGTATAATTGAAAATATTCTTATGTAGGCACTTTATTAATCATAGCACTCTAACATAAAGTTTTGCAGGTGGTGCAGAACTGAAAGCTGTTTTATAGATTGCACAAAGAAACTTTTTTTGCTTTTATGAAAGTTATAGCTAAAATTAAATGGTGTTGCAGAAAAAGAGCATTGTATTGCATGTAAAACCGTTGAGGAATTGTTTGAGGTTTGTTTTAGTAAATGGTTCCCACAAACTTTCTTCAAACCCCTTGTTTTTCATAAATCACATTTGATTCGCATGGGAATCAATGAAACCAACAGGCAACAGTTTCACAGAGATATTCCTTAAGTTTTCAAAACACTAGGGAAAGCTGCCAACTTTTTGCATGTAACAATGCTTACAGAGAGCTTAGGATAGTACCAGAAATACTAAAGGAAGTGGAGCACAGGATGTTCCCTTGGCATTGAAAGTGGACCCTTGACTTTTAATTAAGTTGTTATTTCTTGAATAAGTTGAACGCTTATAACGCCTGCTTTGCATTGAGTAGGGGAAGAAGTATGCTAGTTATATTTTTTATTCACAGACTATAAACAGTGTTACATGTCCAGGGACATGGCCTTACATGGGCCTGAGCCCAGGACCTGCTGCAGTACTATACCAGCTCTATACTAGGTTTCTGTATCCTTACTGTGCTGGAAATAAGATTTTGTGCAAGCTAATTGCCTAATTGTTGTGGTAGTGTAATAGTGTTGCTTCTTTGAATTAGTAAAATAGTTTATAAGCCTGAAAAAACAAAAGTCCATCCAGTTCAGCCTGTGATGATGATTCAGAGGAAGGCAAAAAACCCATGAGGCAAGAGCCAATTATCCTCATATTAGGGAAATATGGCAATCAGAATAAATTCCCTGGATCAAGATCCCACCTTCAGTTATCTAGTACCCATAACTTGTAATGTTCTTACACTGAAGGAAAGCATCCAAACCTTTTAATGGAATTAACCATAACAACTTCTTCAGGCAGAGAGTTCCATAACCTCACTGTTCTTACAGTAAAAAATCCCCTTCTATGTAGATGCAGAAACTTTCTTTCCTCTAAACGTAGAGGATGCTCCCTTGTTATACTTACAGTTCTTGGTATAAATAGATTGTGAGAGATCTCTGTAATGACTCCTAATATATTTATACATAGTTATTAAGTCACCCCTTAATCTTCTTTTCTCTAGACTAAACAAGACCAGTTTTGATAATCTTTCTTGATACTGTATTATGCCCATTCATTTTATTACTTTAGCTGCCACTTTTGAACCTGCTTAAGCTCAACCACATCTTTCCTGTACACTGGTGCCCCAAACTGCACACAGTATTCCATGTGAGGGCTGACAAGTTCAAAGCAGTATAATTATGTTCTCATCATGTGCATCTATTTCCCTTTTGATGCAGCCCATGACCCTATATGCTTTTGCAGTTGCTGCTTGACAGTGGTTGCTACAGTTAAGTTTATTGTCAACAAAAAATTCCCAAATCCTTTTCCATGTCTGTTTTGCCCATTTTTTTCTCATTTAGAAAGTAGTTTTGACTTGCATTTTCCCATCCCATATGCATAACCTGACATTTATCAGTGTGTAACCTCATTTGCCACTTTTCTGACAAAGCCTGCAAAGTATCTAAATCTATCTGTAATAAAATACCTTTTTAATACTGGAATGGATTGTTCCAACCAAACACACTCCATAGCAGTGCTAGGAATGTTCACAATATAAACAAAGTAAAAACCAAGTACTCTCAGGATTGGAGAAGTATGGATAGTAAAATAAAATAGGCAAATTGTATTTTTGTGAAGGCCTTCACCATAACATTACAGATGCTTCTGTGTTATGTATATCCAAAGGTACAAAATGTTAAGAAGTTCTCACTCATGTAGTTACATAATTAAAAGTCATGTCATACTTGGTATTAATTAGATGGACCTAATAATTTTTCTCCAAGAGGATCAACATGTTAGGCACTCCCAAGGTAGCCTCTTGTTGGTGGAACTGAAAAAAATGACTGGATGAGAAAGCATAGAAGGAATGCAGCAGAGGATATATAGATATAAGAGTATTTTTTGGGGAAGACACGTGAGAACAAACTCAGAATTCAGGCAAAGGATGTGAACAGAGTAATTTCAGTCAAGTTCAAGATGGAATTAGGGGAACTATTTCAGACAGAGTTTAATCAGAATCGAGAAAGAAGAAGTTGAAGGAAGCTCAGTAGAAGTGAAGTCTAAAAGTTAACTTTGGGTTGATGTGCTGAAGATGAAAAGTGTAGAAGAGCAATTGAGACTATATAGTGTGTCCCTTTCTTGAGATGGATGGGATAGAATGGCACCATAAATATCTAAGATTTGATCACTTACAGAGGTCTAGTTACATTTAGCATCCTGCCAGCAGTTAAAATTCACTGATATAGGGGAACTAGAATTATGAAAGCCAATTTCTGATTGGTTAATATGGGTTGGTAGTAGTTGGTAATTTTTTCAAGTTGATGTATTCCCTTGAATCTTGATAATGGAAGGTTATACTTTCTCTGTGATGGAGAAGATTCTTGCTGTATTTGTAGATAATCAACTGCAGAACACAGTGGCTGTTGGCAGCAGCTAGAATGAGCAAGATATTGGCCTTTCTTAAGAGAGGACTGAGAGAGAAAAGCGTAGTTTTGCTTTTTTTATAAGATCTCATCTTATAATCAAATGCTGCACCTTTTGCACAAAAACATTAATGAACACTAGAGTCTTTTATGTTGATAAATAACAGGAAGAAGGTTGATCTTTGGACATAACTTTATTTGCCATTTAGAGATTGTAAGGTTTTATAGGGTAAAGTCACAATCTCTTGCAAGATGTAAGACAAGGACAGGATTTGTTCTGTCATTTCTCAACCAAAATTATTAAGTTAGGATATAATACATGTCATTGTCTGTTCCAGAAATAAGTAGATTTTTTAGTTTAGAAATTGATCGGAATGAAAGGGTTTACTAACCAATCAAATAATACATTTGCCTATCCCTTTGTTAGTTTGTTCTGTTGCATGAATTTCCCTTTAGCTGTGAAACCTACAGTACAATTCAGTGCAGTAAAATGGGGATGAACATCTCCAATCAAATACCATTTGTTCTTTTGCTGAGTGATTTGCTGCTGACAGTAGATAAAAAGCATTCTCTACCATTGACAAAGGAAAGACAGAGAATCTCATTGAATTAATGTTAAACAGATCCCATGATGAATTGGGACTTAATTCCCTGGCAGTCAATTTGAGAGCAAGATGTCGGACAGACCCATTACTTCTCAATGGGCTCATTTTGCCAATGGCCTTGATACTGTATGGGTCTTAGTCTCTGACAGCAGCTAATCTTTGGATGAAATGCTTGAAGAATTCTTTCTATGCCAGAAAGATATCTAGTTTCAGCCATTCTTTTCACTCCCATGCACAAAATGTTCTTTATATAAAAAAGAACAGTGTATCCATCTTTTGACAGGTTAAATGGAAGAAGGAACTAAATATATGAGATTACAAGTCCATGATTCACTTGCTGTTTAAAATACTATGATATCTATTTCTTCATTAGGAGTAATTTCTGTTGGCACTTGTTAAACCGTGCTTACAGTTGGGTTTTGATACTTAATTTATTTTCTAAAAGAGGGGATATAAAAAAATGAAAATATTTTCAAAATCCTCAATTGTATATATGTCTATAGTAACATAATTAGCTAAGTTAAGTTGAGCAGGTGTATATAGCTTATCTTTTGCAAAACCCACTAATACACCAACAGAAATGTTGGTTTTGGGTTCCATCCTCAAAATTAACCTGCTAAGTAGCCACATTTAGGCCCTTATTCACCAATGTGCAAAGTGAGCCGCGTAGTGTTCGACTCACTTCGCACATTGGGTTATGTGCATGCTGATGTCCGCGCACAGGACATCAGCATGCGCATAAAACCATGTGCGAAGTGAGTCGAACACATCGCGGCTCACTTCGCACATTGGTGAATAAGGGCCTTAGTTTTTGTCCATCTAATAATATATGGCCCATTCTGATCAATGTTCTAACCATTACCACCATCTACCTTAATTTTATTGGTAGAGAAAGGCAAGTGCATTTATAAATAAAAGACATAAGGGGTTATTGGCTAAAGTCTGAATTGTTGCGTAAAGGTGTGAATTTGCCAGGTAAAGACAGTTGCAATAGACTGTTACTGTCACAGTTGTGACTTCATTATGGGAATATTGTCATGGTCACGACTTTAAAATTGTCAGATTTGCTATGGGAATCCACTGTTTGAGAATTCAACAATCAAATTCTCACTTTAGCCAATAAGCCCCATAGCATGCTGCAAAAAAATATCCTTGCTCAGAAAAGGAAAACCTATATCAAATTGGCTAAATTTTCTGCAGTCAATGACTTGACTAAATTAAAGAATTTTACTGCTTCGCTGCCAATGAACCCATGTATAATTGAACACTCCAAATAAACCAGCTGTGGCACCCAGAAACCCAATAAAGACATGACACATTATTTGTGGTATAAAACTTAGCCACAGCTTTATTAAAAAATCCAGAACCTTTTGTAAATAGGACCAGAAATATAACCTTCAGTTGTCACTGCAACTGGTACAAGTCACCACCAATACTTCCAGTAGTCTTGAACCAACCAGAAAACAGCCTAAGCCGTTAGCCACCGGCTATGCCCCAATTGATCACAACTCAAAAAACCATGTAAGAGCTCTGTCAGAGCACCAACCTCCAAAATAAAGCTGTGACAATATTACATATTAATAATGCAAACACATGTAAAATTATATACATATACTGTATTTTCCATAATATAAACATGAAAGACATTCATAACACAAATTTTTATTAAAAAGAGGGAGGGAGGGTGGTCAAAACTTCTTTTCCTCACAGATAACGCTCAGGTAACTGAAATTCTTGTTGTGAGGCAAATCTTCCTGAGTTAGAAAATTTATAAACAGATCCACACACACACCTTTAACCAATCACATCGCAGATACGACTGGAGGGAAATTCCAAATCATCTCATAGGCTGTCCTGACAGCCATGGCCCAGCCACCCCAAAGCCCGTTGTTGTCGCTGGGCAGGTTGTCTGGGCAGACTTTCTTGCTGTATATATGTTTCCTGGTAGCAGCCATTTTGTTAAACAGACCTCACTAAGTCCCATTGTTTTCTATGGTGCTTTAGAAAATACATATTTAGGAAGTGCACCCTAAAGCCTAAATTTAAAAAATAAATTAGTAAATATGATACTTTCTAGACACAATATAGAATTTTTAGAAACATATATTTAGTGAAATGTAAAGGAAATCTTTACGTTAACAGAGTATCAATGTGACCAGGGGTGTTTAGCTTCGTTAGCAGGTAAAATCAGATATTTTTTTGGGGGCAGTTTTAAATTTTAGAAGTTCAGACGTGAAAGAGACCATCTTTGTTAAAGGAATCGGAATGTATTTCAGTTAAAAGAAAAAAAAAGGTAGCCTGAGTCTTGACAATTTTAAGTCCAACTTGTACAGTTTTGTGCTCATTAAATAAACCTAAGAAGTCCTAGAAGAACAGAAAGCATTTTATCGATGGTTTAGGGTCAGAGATATTCACAACATTTATTCAAACTTAAAATATAGCTCCTGTCAGGAAGCAAAATGAAGTTTATATGTATAAATAGATTATAGCTGACATTATTAACCTTAAAGGACTAGTATCACCAAAATATCAATGATTTCATTTACAAAAATTATTTAAAAATGGAAATTGTTTCTAGCCAGTTCAACCTGTGTTTTATAAAATATTTATAACCTTGGATTATTAATTGTTTGTATCAATACAGTTAGATGTGTGATGTGTCTAATAAGTGACAAATGATACCAACCCCATACACTTTTTTACATATAGTTATGTCCTTTATTTATTATCCTACACCAAAATAACAATACTAGGTTAAAAGGTGTTATATATAATAATATTATATACCTTTTACATTTATTACACATGGGTTGCCAGAAGATTACATAGCTTTTAGTATTCAGTAAAAAATACTGAATAGTGTGACCCCAAACTGAAGCTTAATCTGTGATACACTAAGCTTTGCACATCATTTGCTGATTGCAGACATGTTTGATTTGATGTAAAAATAAATTACTACTTGTATTTGTTATTACCACTGATCACGCCTGGAGCCTGAAAGGCCCAAAAAGTGAAAGCAGTATTATTCTAAAATGTCTATTACATAGACAATACCAAACAGCAATTTTTTGTAGAATCAGCAAAAAACAGCTATACTGCACATCAACCAGCCAGAAGGCAGAGGTGGGTGGAGTGTGTGTGTGGGGGGAGGAGAAACAGCATCCAAAACAAAGAATTGCAGTTAAACTGTAGGATGCAACGGTTGTCCAAGGTGTGCTGAAGAAATGGGGTTTAAATGAGGGGTTCCTATTTGGGGCTTTGTTAACATATAAACCTACAAACATGCTCAAATAGACCAAAATCTTTTAAGAGATAAAAGATGCATCTTAAAAAAAAAAAAAGTGTAAAATGAATTTAGATAAATGATATGTTTAGTCCAGGAGGTGGAATTTATTAAACTTGGAAAGAGCGGTCTCGGTCTTTCCGAGAGCGGTCTCAATCGAGTTTTTCACTCACTATTTTTCGATAAAAAAATAGCCATACTACCAATGTAAAGTATGGCTACCTTTCCATCAAAAAAAAAATCGAGATCGAAAAATCAAAAAACTCATGCTGTAATCTCATGGGTACACCATGAGGTCTCGCATGATAAACTCAGAAAGACAGAGAGCAGTCTTTCCAAATTTGTTTAATTTCACCCCAAGTGTCTATTCTATTCTATTCTATTCTATTCTATTCTATTCTATTCTATTCTATTCTATTCTATTCTATTCTATTCTATTCTATATTTGCAATATAATGCCAACTACAGCTTGTGAAAGCAATTAGAAGCTATTGTTCAGACAGTTGTTATAATCGGATTTGGGGGTACACATGGTTGGTGGGAGGCCCTCATATCACTGAAAATCAACTGGCAAATTAAGGCATGGATTCTCAGTTATTTGTTTGGTACTGCCAGTGGTACTAGCTAAAAAATGCCCACAGGTGGTTTCCTTTAAAAAAAACCCAAAAGGGTAACCGCATATCACATTTTGATCATTTTGGTACTGGTATTTATTCATTTATATAGCACTGATGTGCGTCAGTGGCTTATGTATTGAGTTAAATAAATCACTTACCCTGGGGTTGTAAACCTGATCTGGGTATAGAAATATGATGAGGGAAGGGGTAAACAAAAGTACTCGTTGCTATAGTGTTACACCTATTCCCGCTACTTTAGGTGTAGACATAAAATTTCTACATATAAATTAGCAGGAATAGGTGTAACACTATATATGTAAACATAATATGTGCACTTTATACATATTCTTTAAAAATGGACAGGAGTGTACTGGAGTTGGTGGTGTTTGTTTGGCTATAATGCCTCTGTTTCCAGACTCTGTGCCACACTAATAAGCGATGAAGCTTTTTGGTTCTGTTTCTACAGGATTGTCTATGTATAAAACTAGGAAGGGAGAGATAGAGATAGAGATAACCCTCTGGGGGTTATTCACTAAAGTCCGAATTGTTGCGTATAGGTGCAAATTCGCCAGATAGACAGTCGCAATAGGCTGCTACTGTCGCAGCCGCATTTTTATAATGAGAATATTGTTGCAGTCATGACTTTACTATGGGAAAATTGTCACAATCTTAATATTAAAAAAATGTTGCAACTTTACAATGGGGAAATTGTCACGGATTTGCTATGGGAATCCGCTGTTTGTGAATTCGACAGTCGAATTCGCACCTTAGTGAATAACCCCCAGAAATTCTACTTACAGGGTGGCAAAAATGCTGTTTTATCACTGGGTGATACAGACATTATTATTTTAAAGACTCCAGACATGCCACAATAAATGTAAGTCTATTATGTTTCCTGAAAGTGCCTTAGTTTTCTTGGCTTCAAAATAGGAAGGACATATTAACCCAAAATAAGACACAGTAAAATCCATTCATTTTCACAATGGAAGCAAAACAAAATGATTCTTTCCCCAGAAGTATGCACCAAAGGCACAGAAATAAGTTTGCACAGACTCCATATGTTTTCTTCATTATTTTCTTCTTCTCTCCATTTAAATGAAGCCTGCCGTGCTGATTAACCGTCAATGGGCTATAACGAAACTGCAGAAGTAATCATGGTTACAGAAAAATAAATCAGATTTCTCTCTTTTTTTTTTTAAACATAGTATGAAGTAAAGTAATTATTGGTGTCGGTACTGAGAAAAGAAAAACGGTAGGATACTTTTTTAGGAAAGGCGTTGAATGAATGTTAAATTGGCTGGAGAGATAAGAGGCTGTAGTCATTGTGTTTGATAGTTCTAAGCCCTGCATAGAGCTGTTTAAAGACTCCCTTTCCTTGACTTTCTTCCTCAAGTCATTATGTTTTTATTTCCATGAGTTTTATATGCAGCACAGAATAAATTAGTAGGATTGCACACTAAACTCTGCACCTGAAATAATCTAGGGGAAAAAAATCAATGTAAATAAATCAAATTTGTCTATCAATGGAACTTCTTGTTCTAGCAAAATAAAACTACACAATAACTTAATTCACATCTTTAAATGAACCATAAAAAGGTAATGTTCATCTCAATATTAGATTATAGTATTTTATGTATGGTCATGCTTTAAGATAATTTGCCATGAATATTTATTTTTTGTTTTGTGGCTTTTGACTTGCTTTCTGCTTTGTTTTATCTCTTATCATTTATAACGAGCAAAAGAACGTCATTTGTTCTGAAGCTTGATTTTTACTTTATAATCCTTCCTCATTACACACCATGTACAGTATTAACTCTCTTCAGGACTGTACGTAATCTAACCTAGTTTAGTCAATAACAATGAAAGGGCTATTTCAATGTATACATTAGAAGGGTTGATAAATATAGTTATAATCATTTAAAAAAAAAAAAAAACAACACAGCACAAAAGAAGACCAAATGCAAGTTATTTTACAAAACTGTAGCACAAAAAAATTGCCACAAAATCCCTGCGCCCCAAAGTCAGCCTTCTACACATCCACTCAGTGGTTGCCAGGCATTGGATAAGGGCAACCTGGGATTGGAGGACTGGAGCACAAAGGTGGGGCCTGGGATAGAGAAGCAAGATACAGATAGGAGGAAGCAGTGCAGATGTGGAATCTGTGGACAGCCCTGGTGGACTCTGGACAGCAGGGCCATTAAAAGCCCTAGTAGGCAAACTGCAAGTGAATTTGCAGAGATTGGTAATTTGGGTTGCAGCAGGCATATATATATGTCTTTATGTGAAATTACCTTCCTGGTGGAGCCTTAACAGCTTGCTTAAATGTTAAGAATAAAAGAATAGCTACATATATATAGACTTACAGTTACAGTCAGCAGCCCTTGGAAGGCAACCATAATTTATTGTACTCGTGTTTTATAGTGTATATTTATATATGGACGCACTTTAATTTCGCTGGTATGTATACATGTACTACTCAGTGACAATAAACTCATCTAATCTAATCTATAAGGCTTATGTGGCAATCAATGAAAATTAGTTTGAAATCCCTTGATTAAGTTTCAAAAAGCAGCAAGCATGGAGTAAATAACAAATCCAAAAGTTCAATCAAGATCCCAATAAAGCTATGTCCAAACTTCCAATAGAGTATAAAAGTAAAAAAATGGGATTCACTAATTTGCAGGTGATGGTAGTAAAAACTACCTATTTTCACTATCAACTTCAGTGAATCTCCTTTTTTTACTTTTATAATCCTTTGTTTAAGGCCTGAGACAACAGTATGACCTTGTGTGAGTTATTTAGCCAGGAGATAATTCTTATAGAAATAAAGTGGACCTTGGGGAACACATGGGATGATGAGTTAGAGATGCATGTATATGCATAAAATTTAAGTGCTTTGAATGTAAGAAGAATGTTGTAAGCAATGCATTGTATAATAGGAAGCCAATAAGGAGATATCCACTGGGATGGAGAAGGTGTAATACTTTGGACAAAATAAGGAGAGCATCCCATAAAACTGGATCCAAAAACATTTGCTCATAAGGTACCAGTAGGGTTAGGATTGAATAAGGTTTTGGGCAGACATAAAAAATCAGATCTGGATTAGACAACAGCAGTCTGCATATCCAGCAAGAGGTTTCAGCATGATTATAGAAAACTGGAACTAGCTTGGGTAACTGACATCATATCCAATGCTCTTTTAGAAATGCAGTGATATGATTCTCCCCTGGCTCATGTACCAATACATAACCAGTTTCTAAGTATTATTGATCCAAAATTGTTAGTTGATTTTCAGTCAGCATGGTTTGAAAGACAACTTCATACTCCATTGGTTCAGTACACTAACTATTATTGATTTGTAAATCTATGGTTTTGAGGCAGCATAGACTCGACCCAGTATGCACAGTTTGTATCATATGCAGAAAGTGTATAGAAAATCTGGCATCTATTCTTGATGGTTAAGTTAGCTGGCAAGTACAAGAAGAAATTCCTTTAATTATTTCTCTTCCTAGGGATCATTACTTTCGGGAGGGTTCACTGGTAGACCATTAAATTAAAGTGGGTGCTGGCTAAACAGTTAAAAAAGGCATGAATTCCAGAGAGGACATAAAAAACAGTCAGCATCACAGAAAAATTATGATTGTGATTATGGCAATATTCCCTAGCTAGTACTGACACTTTACCACTGATCCCCTTACATAAGTAAACCTATAGTCTGAAAAGTATTACCTTGAGCAGAAATGAGAATAGTCAGACAGGATAAAGAAAGAAATGTAACTCGATATTTTATCCTGGATTTATTTTAACGATGTAAGGAGTATATAGATACATTTCATCTCCATGATTTAGAGAAGTCTCATATCTAATCAATTTAGTTATTTCTAATTATATGTTTGGTCCTGTTGTTTTTCGAGTAGATATTTGTATTCTAATGATATCAATTTCTGATTCTGATTGTTTTTGTTGATAAGGAAGAGCAAGTTGTAAGATTTCATCTGGCAGCGAATGATTTTATCATCAGTATATTTATCAGAATTAGGCTGGAGCACTACAATTCAGCAAGACAGATTTATCAGCTGTTAGCTAACAAATTGTTAACGGCTAAATGCACAAACTAAGATTTTCTTTCATCTATCCAACAAAACTAGAGCTGCTAGTTTTGGCTGTGCCTAGGCAAAAAGATCAGCTTTACAAATAAAACCTCATTTAATTGTGCTCAAGCCAGACGATGGATTGAAAAAGGATTGTAAAACCTGATGAAAGATGATGTGCGGTCAGAATGAGAGATTATGTCAACACATTTTGCGAAGGAATAGGCTCTGCTCGTATATTGGGCTTGAAAGCTAGTGTTCACTGGAGGGATCAGTTTTCTTACTGTGCCTTTGAATGTATCTGTATTAACCACTGGCAACCTTACAGTTTCTCAGTGCTCACGTCTGGTTCAGCTCTGAAAACTCCTTCAAATCATATGCTATTTCTTTACTACCATGTGCAAAGCTATTCAACTGTTCCCTGTAGTCTTTATATAGCCTTTAAATAGGAACAATACTTGACAGGCTAAACTACAGCATAATTAACACTGTGATTCCTTTTCTTTTAAATATCAAAAAAGACATTTCAATCTTAACTGGCCATTTTCAATTAAGATTTTATTTTATTTTTTTTAAATTGGAGCAGTTCTTTATAATTTGCTCACCAAACAGTCACCAAATTCAGACTTTTTTGGGACAAGATTTGGGATTAGCCAAATTGTAAAAAGCATGAGCTGAATTTAACCCTTCCTTGTCAGGTTACTTTTTGTAATGTTTGTAGTAAAATTCACATTTGATTGTTTATTGGTCTAAATAACAGGGGCAAACATACTATAGGCCACTGTACCCCACTGCTAAATGTTTCTGCGGAATATCTGGGACAAATCCATATCCAAAGATGGGTTTGGACATCCTCAAATTAAAATGAAACAAAAATATAGTAAAATTAAATGTAATCTGGACACGACTACCCAAATATGAAATACAAGACATATTAATTAACTGGCACTAATGCTATCTTATCATTAAACTTACTTTTTGTTATCCTTAGTGTTTTCTCCAATAGGAACCCAAGTGAATATACTAAAAATATAATGGGATACACATAACATGGTAAAGGGAGGATAATGTTAAGATAACATTATACCAGCTTGATAAATATTCCACACTATAGTTAGCCTCAAATCATCTCAGGAATACTGTATATATAATGACACCCACTTTGGCATTGATTTCCATATATTTTAGTGGAGATTAAAATATACAGAATATAAGTTTACAGACAGTGGTGAGTGGTGTATACACACTGGAAACGGCTTTCTATCAACTGTACATCAACCGCCTAAATCAAATACAAATATTCAGGGGGTTATTCACTAAAGTCCGAATTGTTGCATATAGGTGCGAATTCTCCAGATAAAGACAGTCGCAATAGGCTGCTACTGTCACAGTCGCGTCTTTATAACGAGAATATTGTTGCAGTCACGATTTTATTATGGGAAAATTGTCGCAATCTTAACACTAAATCGAAACTTTACAATGGGGAAATTGTTGTGGATTTGCTATGGGAATCTGCTGTTTGCGAATTCGACAGTCGAATTCGCACCTTAGTGAATAACCCCCTTACAATTAATAAAAATATTTGAAAGTCTCAGTAGCGTAACTGAAGAATTCTCACAGACTCTGTGAGGAGTGGGGAGCGCAAAAGCAGGATACAAAAGAAAAGAAAAAAATACTCATAATGTAGCGTTTCAAATGCAGAATTCACAGAAGTGATAAAAGTGAGTGAGTTCAATAATAATACATAATATAACGTGAATATTGAAAAAAAAAACATAACAATAATAAAAAGATAGCTTTTGAAATGTACAGATGTATCCACTTGTGATGCTAATTCAAGGGGCTAAAAGTGCACCACACCCAGTATGCGATTGCACTTATCAGAAAATGTGTATTTAAATCACATATAGATAAATAGTAGATCTTGAATCGTTTTTTCGCATTTTCTCCACGCTCCTCACAGGGTCTGTGAGAATTCTTCATTTGTTCCAGCTTCGGTGGATTGGTAAAGCGCTGATTTCTGGGAGCTGCATTTCAGTACATGAACTATATGGTATTATCCATATTGACCTTGTGTTTCATTTTTAAAAGGTTCCAATTGCATCTTACCTGTCAGTAGCGTAATTGTATGTGGTTCATATAATTATACATAACAGTAGGTAAGGATGAAAAAGTTGTAATTCCAACAAGTTAAAACTTTGTAAAAATTCTCTCCAATCTTTGACCCCATCCCTTAATAGGTTAACCTTATTTAGGGGTTTATTAATGAAAGTCCAAACAGTCGCATTAAGCTCCAAACTCGCATTCACTCACCGCTTGCCCATATTTGGATACTGAACAAACTCTGGGATGTGGCACATTGTAACATTGTTACACATTGTTTTGGATGCTTATGCTGGTCATTTACTTACAAAGCACTTTGCAACACTTTAAGTGTGCATCCACAGGTAATTCACCTATTCAACTAGTGCTGGAGCATGTCGAAGCAGTGAATTCGGCCAGGGCAGGGTGTGTTGAATTTGCTAGTTTTACTTCGCCAGACCAAAGTGGAGAACTAGGGGGTTAATGGCAGGGCTCCTACTGTACCAGTGACTACGGTGTACTACCAAAGTAATCATGTCAGACGTTGTTTGCTTCTTTGGCAAAGGAATCTGCCACTTAGTGTTGAGACAGAGCATAATGTATATACTTCAACAGTAATATTTGTGCTCTAATGAATAAGCCTCCGGGCTGGTTTTTTTACATAGAGGAATATTTCCCAGAAAGTCCATATACGAACATATAGCATATATAAAATATTCAACAAATAACTGGCTTCAGGATGAATTAAACAGAAAAAAAACACTTTTGTTTGGGGAAGGAAGTTTAATAAATGCATTATCTCATTTCTAATTGCTTGAAATTTTAATAAATAAACCTGTTTTGTTTTTTTAAAACCTACAAATAACAGGCAATTTTCAGTTCAGTATGCAAGAGGAACAATGCATTCTCAGCATGAACTGATTTACTTAATATGCTTAAGTCTCCTGAGATATGAATGCTTCTTACAATAATATAAGAACCAAAATAATTCAGTCGGCGCTACAGGATTCATTACGTAAATATATTTTTATGTGTATCTAGGAAGAACCTCACAGCCCAAATTCTTCTGATTTCCATTTATAATATGACCATATCTTGTAATAAGGATCTATGAATTTATAACATCAGGTTATTGATTTTTCTTACCTATCATTTTCATGTTCTTCACATGATATGGATGAATTGTTTACACCGAGTTTAAAATTTATGATGCACATTTATGAAACAGAACTGCCTTTAGGTACCTTCAAGTGTTTCCCTTATGCTACATTATCCCTATTGCTTCTTCTATCAGGATCAAGATAACATAAGGACTTTTTCTGATATTACCAGCGAAACTCTCGTTTTGTGTTAACAGTTCCCTTTTTGCTACTGGAAGCTTTTTATTAAAAGGACCACAATTTAATTTAAATTATAATTTAAATTGACTAACTGGAATGTTTTGCTTTTTTAACATTTAGCAACTGTAAAGATCAGTGAGTTTCTACTCAAACTATGATGGAAGAAATAAACAATTTGGAGCCTATTTATTAAGGTTTCCAAATTAAAGTGTCAAAGTTTTTTTTTTGTTTTTTTGCAGTTTTACTTTTCCTGTGACTCCTTTAATTAAAGAAGTTACAGGTGTTCAGTTCATTTACAGAGGTAGAATTGTGCGGGCCAGTGTCATTTCGGGGACCTTAATGGTCAATAATTATATTACCATTCAGTAAGCCATAGGTGTTGTGTTGGACTTTTAAAGTGCACCTGTCACTTCAAAACTCTAATACTAATTTAGGTTGTACTAATGAAATAAACTTTTTGTAAATATAAGTAAATATCTGTGTTAACAAACCTGTAGTTACGGTATAAAGCAACCTTAGGTCCACGTGTCCTGCCCACCACATTGATTAACAAAATTTAGAGAAAGAGGAGAAACATTGCAAAAACAGTAGTAGAAATGCTACAATTTATTTAGGTGCATCATAACATGTATCAGATTGACATACCCTTTTTCAAATGTGGAAAAGTGTATGTCAACCCGAAACATGTTATAATGCACCAAAATGAATTGTAGCATTGCTACTACTGTTTTTGCAACGTTTCTCCTCTTTCTTTGGGTTTTGTAAATATATATGTATTATAAAAAATGTACCTTTAAGCAGCATTTCTCTCTGTCATCTTCCCTGTCCCTTTGTTGTACATGCTTTGCTTTTATTCATTGACCATGGAGTCATAATAAAGGATTTGACTTTATAATTCACTTGTGGAGTGCTGGAGAATCTTTCTCGTTTTGCATATTGGTTTGGAAATCGTCTCTTGCTCCTGGCACCCAGTGCACACTTTTATAGGGATTGATAGCGGTCAGTATCCTGTTTTTTTCATCTTCCCTGTCAGCCTGCTTTTTCTTTCCTGGGTCGAGTGATGATGATTGACATTATAGCTCCTCCAATCAGATCCCTTAAGTCACGATCTAGCAGGGAGGAGCTATAATGTCAATCATAATTTAGCCCCACCTACCTGGCACTCGGGAAAGAAAAGGCAGGCTGACAGGGAAGATGACAGAGAAACGCTGTATAAAGGCACATTTTTTAATACATATAAATATATATATTTACAAAAACATTTATCTCATTAGTACAACCTAAATTAGTTTTAGTTTTGAGGTGACAGGTGCACTTTAATGGTGTCCAGGTCAGTTATTGATTTGGATGATAAATTGCCCGCTAAGAAAATAAAAGCTTTTCAGAGGAAGTCATTGTATTACAGTTGTACTGATATGGGAGACATAATTAGACATTACACATGATCTTGACTACCCACAGGAAAAAAAATAGCACTTCATGGGACAGTGTTTGTTTAAATACCAGAATCAGAACATTAGTCTAACAAACAAAAGACAGTTTTTTACCTCACACAATATTGGTAAGTTAAAAGAGATAGCAGCACTGGTATAGTATCTAGGAGGCTGAATTCAGCAACTAAATTGCATGCAGGATTGCCTTTATAGAAAAGCCAGGGGTATGTCAAAGAGAGACTTAAAGCAATAGTAAATAGAACACACAGTTATGTGCACAGCAGGACAGTAGCAGCTTAAACCAGGGACTTTTAATTATAAGCTGAACCACCTGCTATGTTCACTCCATCTCCCTTTACAAACATATGCACTTTTCCCTCCCTTACAATGAAGCCATGTTCAGCCAAGTGAGTAATAATTTCCCTCAGTCATCACATCGGATGACTTTATCTACTCTTACTAACATTTGATCTGATGGAGGTACTTTGTACGAACACCCTGTGAGCTCAATAGGATAGAGCCATTCATGGAATTAAGAGTGTGTTGAGCATGTGTCATAAGTCCTCAATGTTCTCTTGGATTGCCCTTATGTCTCTTTTTTCTCTGTACTTGATATTAAAGTGAGCTAATTTCTGAAGGGCTTAGTGAACTCTACAATACTTGGATTAGCACGTTAACGTAGATACAAACCAGGACTATAAATATCTGCAGATGTATAGTTTTACTAGACATTTTGAAGATTGTGTAGCACGCTCCTGGAAAGTGTGTCTAGACAGTATTGGGTGATTTTCCTAGTGGTTACATCATCTATAAGAAATATATACTTCTGTTAACCAGGCATTACTATTGCCCCATTATTTGGCAGCAAAAACTGTGCCACACATATAGTGAAATGGAGACGTTAATGTATCCTTTCTGATTTCTAGACTATTAACTCTTCAACTTACCTCAGTAATCATTACTATTTATATAGAACATTACCTCATCATAATTCTTTCTTGATTAAAAATGTATTTTGTATGTATCTATAATATTATTGTTTTAACACTGTATGCAGGTTAAAGGAGAACTAATACCTGGAAAAAAAAACATAGCTGATTATTTTAGCAGCAGTACACTAACTGTACTGCTGCTCGATCAGCTTTCATTTCAGGATCCTGTGCCCAGGATCGTGAAATGAAAACTGCCAGCTGCAGCTCTCTTCCGGCGCCTTGCTAGTTTTGCCAAAATTTCCACTGAGCACATATGCAGAGCAAAAAAAAAAAAAG